>JAUCBJ010005369.1:0-49162 GCA_032718475.1 Nemertoderma westbladi
AATAGCACTCTGCATATGTATGGGTTTAAAACCTCCAGGAGTCGACTAAATAAAAGACAGTGGTCCACTGAGTCGAAGGCAGCGGCTATGTCAACCTGGCAGGCAAAGGTGGGTATGGTAGATTGGCGGTTATGTTCAAGTGATACAAACACGTGTGGACTTGGTCCTGTATTACGTGCGCACGTGATACAAACACGTGTGCACTTGGTCCTGTATTACGTGCGCACGTGATACAAACACGTGTGGACTTGGTCCTGTATTACGTGCGCCCGTGATACAAACACGTGTGGACTTGGTCCTGTATTACGTGCGCACGTGATACAAACACGTGTGGACTTGGTCCTGTATTACGTGCGCCCGTGATACAAACACGTGTGGACTTGGTCCTGTATTACGTGCGCACGTGATACAAACACGTGTGGACTTCGTCCTGTATTACGTGCGCACGTGATACAAACACGTGTGCACTTGGTCCTGTATTACGTGCGCACGTGATACAAACACGTGTGGACTTGGTCCTGTATTACGTGCGCACGTGATACAAACACGTGTGGACTTGGTCCTGTATTACGTGCGCCCGTGATACAAACACGTGTGGACTTGGTCCTGTATTACGTGCGCACGTGATACAAACACGTGTGGACTTGGTCCTGTATTACGTGCGCACGTGATACAAACACGTGTGGACTTGGTCCTGTATTAGGTGCGCACGTGATACAAACACGTGTCGACTTGGTCCTGTATTACGTGCGCACGTGATACAAACACGTGTGGACTTCGTCCTGTATTACGTGCGCACGTGATACAAACACGTGTGGACGACAAGAGTGGTTTATTTAAATTTGTTCTGATTAATCTAATATTTCGCTTCTGAGATCTGCAATCCTTGCAAATTCGCCTTTGCATTGGGATAGGGTGAAACTGATTTTATAAAACGTTTGAAAAGCAATTTCATAAAGATTAGAAGTCGAGAAGTTGTAAGTAATTAGACATGAATAATAATGAATCAGACACCATCAATCAACCCGTTTTGGTTTTTGGTTACATACAGTGCCGAGAAAACGCGATTAAACAGTGTCAATGTGACGCAATACCACTGCACAATGACCGCGCGAGGTTAATCGTTGAGCCGGGATTTAGTGCAATAAATAAAAAATGGGGAGTTTAGTTAACAAAGCAATAATTTATTGTTAAATCAAAATAATAAATTAAACATAAAAAATGAATCTGCACTAAATATAATTTTTCTTGCACAATAATAATTACGTTGCGATAAGTTTGTTGATTATTCTCTCTCGGGTGGTCACGACTGTCTCAATCTAGCTAATCTTTGAGTAAGTTCATCCTGTTCAGATGCGCTAGCTGAAACCGAGGATGTCGATGCGACTACCGTAGTGGCCGACTGTGGAAGGTCTGCTTGGAGATCCAACCTTAATGCAAATAAAATAATAGTTGTATAAACCAAATTAATTTATTTTAAATTAAGGGGAGGAGGGGGGGGGGGGGGGGGGCACACGTTCACATTTTTGATTTTATATGGTCACCACAAACATTAATACACAACCATTGATAATTTTGGCGAGTTGTCATGAAACCACTGTACCAAACATTACTAACCGATTTTAGTAGATCCCAGACAGACTGTTTGAGCGGGAAGGTTCAAACTTTAAAGCAAATTATCACATAATTACATTTTTCAAAATACTACTCAGCTATTTTGCACCCAAACTATAATTTGTGGCTCGTTTGAAAGGTATTTTTTAATCTCCAACACTTTTTTTTAATTATTTTGTTCAATAATTATTATTATCGCGAATTTTAATTAATTATTTGAAATAGCCCGAATCCAAGCTCAATTGAACCCCTATTCCTTTATACCATTACCATACTGAGCCAAATGAAAATGTCGATAAATATCTTGCTCTATTGAGTTTCACATTTGGATTCGAGAAATTGAATACCGTGTCGAATAACCTACCTGTATCTCCTGATTACTGCTACTAATACTCACCCCGCCTCGTCAGCTATCTCCTGCATGAGGCCATTGACCTGGGCCTCGGGGGTGTAGGTGGTCACGCTGGCGCCCATAGACTCGTCCATTGTTTGGGTGCGCACGTCGAGGTCTTCGAACTGTCGCTCGAACCGATCCATAATGTTGGTTACTCGCTCGAGATTCATCGAACGCAACGCCGAATCCAATGAGTGAACCACGCCCTTCATGGAACTGGTCACCTAGGTAACGGTAGGGGGGAACTGGAAGTAACGGGAATTTAACGTCAATAACGTTGTACTTTACTTTGACGACTGTAAAAGGCCAACATATGATAGCCCACTGTCCCTTGCGCACATCTGGGGACATTAGTTTTTGTATTGTTTTTCAGCAGGCCATACGTTATGTAGTTGCAATGGACGTTAAGAAAATTTTTTATATACTGACGAAAACACAACATTCTAAATACTGTCCCTTGCGCACATCTGGGGACATTAGACATTTTTAGTGCTGGGAGTATTATATTAGGTCCTACGTATAGTTGCAAACTATACGTATATGTTAATGAATGTTAAGAATAATATTTAATATATTAGTAAAAACATACCATTGCAAATACTGTCCTTTACGCACATCTGGGGACATTGGTTTTTGTATAGGTGAGATAGGCTCTACGTGCACCATGTCCTTGAATATAGTGTCGTCATTCAGACACCCCCCCCCCCCCAGGGTTTTTTCTAAATATGTTAGGGAAATTTATAAATGAAAATAGCGATTTCGAAATTTTTTAACTTGTTTCGAAATTGGTCACATAGAGTCTGACCAATTCGCGCGGGAAGGTTTTAAACTTTACATGCATTTAACTCAGAATATTATTTCTCATTTTTTCCTTCACTCAAAACCTAACTACTCCGTCATTTTTTAATGAATTCGTTTGAAATTTTCAGTGAGTGGTCTTGACATATTGGCCATTGATCAGAAGACTAATGTTAACTAAAAAAAATGAAATAATGTTAACTAAATGTGTTTGAGAATACTGGAATATAATTATTGGCTTTAATGCTTTTTTATTCATATAAATAATACACGGCTTCGCGAAGAGATAAGGCGTTATTAAACAACAAAATAAAATTATATCTTTTCAAACATTAGGAGTTAACATCGGAGTATCACATATAAGCTTGTAAAAGACTGATACTGCCCAACTGTCTGCCTGTCTAACTGCCCGCTTGTTATACTCGGTCCTACCCGACCCGGATTTAACCCAATAATATCTCATCGGATTTCCCAACTGTTGGCGATATCCGCCTCCATCCCATTATCTACCCTCCAATCCGCTCTCTCGACCTGACCGAGCTTCGAGGTCCTTGGTGCTGCTTCCTTCACATCTGATGCGCCAACCTCAGTAGTTAATGGAGTCTTGTTGATTCAGTTTGTGTTGATCTGTTCCCATCCTTCGCTTCCTCTCCCGTTATCTCATCTTTCAATCAAACCTATTGTTCAATTTCTCAAACCGTCGTATTGTTCGATAGTATCATCGTATTGTCCTAGTGTCATTATTGTCTCGATTGTTACTACTGGTCATTCTTGTTCATCACCTATTCGTTGTTTGTTTCGGTAATTCTTGTTTATCACCTATTTGTTGTTTGTATATTGACCGCTTTTCCAGTAATTCTTGTTTATCACATATTCGTTGTTTGTATATTGACCATTTTACCAGTAATTCTTGTTTATCACCTATTCGTTGTTTGTTTATTGACTGTTTTACCAGTAATTCTTGTTTATCACCTATTCGTTGTTTGTATATTGACCGTTTTACCGGTAATTCTTGTTTATCACCTATTCGTTATTTGTTTATTGACCGTTTTACCAGTAATTCTTGTTTATCACCTATTCGTTGTTTGTTTATTGACTGTTTTACCGGTAATTCTTGTTTATCACCTATTCGTTATTTGTTTATTGACCGTTTTACCAGTAATTCTTGTTTATCACCTATTCGTTGTTTGTTTATTGACTGTTTTACCGGTAATTCTTGTTTATCACCTATTCGTTATTTGTTTATTGACCGTTTTACCAGTAATTCTTGTTTATCACCTATTCGTTGTTTGTTTATTGACCGTTTTACCAGTAATTCTTGTTTATCACCTATTCGTTGTTTGTTTATTGACTGTTTTACCGGTAATTCTTGTTTATCACCTATTCGTTATTTGTTTATTGACCGTTTTACCAGTAATTCTTGTTTATCACATATTCGTTGTTTGTATATTGACCGTTTTACCGGTAATTCTTGTTTATCACCTATTCGTTATTTGTTTATTGACCGTTTTACCTGTAATTCTTGTTTATCACATATTCGTTGTTTGTATATTGACCGTTTTACCGGTAATTCTTGTTTATCACCTATTCGTTATTTGTTTATTGACCGTTTTACCAGTAATTCTTGTTTATCACCTATTCGTTGTTTGTTTATTGACTGTTTTACCGGTAATTCTTGTTTATCACCTATTCGTTATTTGTTTATTGACCGTTTTACCAGTAATTCTTGTTTATCACCTATTCGTTGTTTGTTTATTGACTGTTTTACCGGTAATTCTTGTTTATCACCTATTCGTTATTTGTTTATTGACCGTTTTACCAGTAATTCTTGTTTATCACCTATTCGTTGTTTGTTTATTGACTGTTTTACCAGTAATTCTTGTTTATCACATATTCGTTGTTTGTTTATTGACCGTTTTACCGGTAATTTTTTGTTTATCACCTATTCGTTATTTGTTTATTGACCGTTTTACCAGTAATTCTTGTTTATCACATATTCGTTGTTTGTTTATTGACCGTTTTACCGGTAATTTTTTGTTTATCACCTATTCGTTGTTTGTTTATTGACCATTTTACCGGTAATTCTTGTTTATCACCTATTCGTTATTTGTTTATTGACCGTTTTACCAGTAATTCTTGTTTATCACCTATTCGTTGTTTGTTTATTGACTGTTTTACCAGTAATTCTTGTTTATCACCTATTCGTTGTTTGTTTATTGACTGTTTTACCGGTAATTCTTGTTTATCACCTATTCGTTATTTGTTTATTGACCGTTTTACCAGTAATTCTTGTTTATCACCTATTCGTTGTTTGTTTATTGACTGTTTTAAAGGTAATTCTTGTTTATCACCTATTCGTTATTTGTTTATTGACCGTTTTACCTGTAATTCTTGTTTATCACATATTCGTTGTTTGTATATTGACCGTTTTACCGGTAATTCTTGTTTATCACCTATTCGTTATTTGTTTATTGACCGTTTTACCAGTAATTCTTGTTTATCACCTATTCGTTGTTTGTTTATTGACTGTTTTACCGGTAATTCTTGTTTATCACCTATTCGTTATTTGTTTATTGACCGTTTTACCAGTAATTCTTGTTTATCACCTATTCGTTGTTTGTTTATTGACTGTTTTACCGGTAATTCTTGTTTATCACCTATTCGTTGTTTGTATATTGACCGTTTTACCGGTAATTCTTGTTTATCACCTATTCGTTATTTGTTTATTGACCGTTTTACCAGTAATTCTTGTTTATCACCTATTCGTTGTTTGTTTATTGACTGTTTTACCGGTAATTCTTGTTTATCACCTATTCGTTGTTTGTTTATTGACTGTTTTACCGGTAATTCTTGTTTATCACTTATTCGCTGTTTGTTTATTGACCGTTTTACCGGTAATTCTTTTTATCACATATTCGTTGTTTGTATATTATTTATTTATTTATTTCCTTTCCATTATCGGGCACTAATGACCCATGCTACTGTACGTACATTTTTAATATACTAAACGAAACACATAGCACAAAAATTAATTACGGTTGGACCCTACAATCTATAATTAAATTCACAGTGACCGACAATCGACCAAAGAAAAAAAGAACAAAAATGAAACCAATAGAATTTCATTATAAACTATCATTACAAAGTGAAAAATGCAAAAAAATACAAAAAAAAACAAAAAATTTACGAGGGTGGATATTTATGGCCCAGTATTGCGAGTATATTAATTATACAATATTACACAGATAGAAGTACTTCCCAACGGTCCCGTAAAGTTGAGGACGTACAAATATTAAAACAAACTGAAAGTAAATCGTTACTAGAAGATGCTACTCGCCTTGCGAGCGAGCCTGCCGCAACCCTACATATAGCTACAAAAGTATTAACTCGATTATTTACAAAAATTGTATCCGCGTCATCACAGCGACTATACTTAAAAAGTAACCTGAACGCAGTATTGTAGGCTACACGGACCTTACGCAGTTCCTCAACTCTAAATATACTCCACAATGAAGTACAATAAAGACTGTAACAATAAGTTTTAAATAGCGCTCGTTTCACTGGCAATGAGCAACCGCCAAAGAAACGTGCTAACTGGTTACCACGGCGATAAAGAGAACGCTTAGCAACCATCATATCAGACTCATCTGACAGTGAACTACTAAGTATGTGTCCTAGATAAGTAAGTTCTTTTACGCAAGGTATTATTTTACCACATAAATAAACATCCCCAGATCTACCTAGTTTACATGGGTGAAAATATAAACACTTAGATTTACCGGGGTTATACAGAATATCGTGATCGATACCATACTTTTCACAGATTCGTAATAGCACTCTCAGACCCTGAATACTAGGGGCCAAGACACAAAGGTCGTCGGCGTAAAGTAAGTTATTTAACCTACTGGACCCAACTTTACATCCTACAGAAGCACGATTTAATAATTTACTCAAATCATTAAGATAAATGTTGAACAAAAGAGGAGACAACAACGACCCTTGTCGTACAGAGTTACCGACACGAAAACCAGCTGAGGTAGCATTACCCCAGGTTACAGTTAGCACTTGGTTAGTGTACCAGTAGAATAAAATACGTACTATACACACGGGTACTTTGAGATTTAATAATTTCTGAAAAAGTTTGTAATAATTAACCCGATCGAACGCTTTAGAGGCGTCTAAGAATGCCACATAAACAGGCGAGTCACGGGAGATATATAAATGAACTGTTTTACCGTATTGACCGTTTTACCGGTAATTCTTGTTTATCACCTATTTGTTGTTTGTATATTGACCGTTTTACCGGTAATTCTTGTTTATCACCTATTCGTTGTTTGTTTATTGACTGTTTTACTGGTAATTCTTGTTTATCACTTATTCGCTGTTTGTTTATTGACCGTTTTACCGGTAATTCTTTTTATCACCTATTCGTTGTTTGTTTATTGACTGTTTCACCGGTAATTCTTGTTTATCACTTATTCGCTGTTTGTTTATTGACCGTTTTACCGGTAATTCTTTTTATCACATATTCGTTGTTTGTATATTGACCGTTTTACCGGTAATTCTTGTTTATCACCTATTTGTTGTTTGTATATTGACCGTTTTACCGGTAATTCTTGTTTATCACCTATTCGTTGTTTGTTTATTGACCGTTTTACCGGTAATTCTTTTTATCACATATTCGTTGTTTGTATATTGACCGTTTTACCGGTAATTCTTGTTTATCACCTATTTGTTGTTTGTATATTGACCGTTTTACCGGTAATTCTTGTTTATCACCTATTCGTTGTTTGTTTATTGACCGTTTTACCGGTAATTCTTTTTATCACATATTCGTTGTTTGTATATTGACCGTTTTACCGGTAATTCTTGTTTATCACCTATTTGTTGTTTGTATATTGACCGTTTTACCGGTAATTCTTTTTTATCACCTATTCGTTGTTTGTTTATTGACTGTTTTACCGGTAATTCTTGTTTATCACTTATTCGCTGTTTGTTTATTGACCGTTTTACCGGTAATTCTTTTTATCACCTATTCGTTGTTTGTTTATTGACTGTTTCACCGGTAATTCTTGTTTATCACTTATTCGCTGTTTGTTTATTGACCGTTTTACCGGTAATTCTTGTTTATCACCTATTCATTGTTTGTTTATTGACCGTTTTACCGGTAATTCTTGTTTATCACTTATTCGCTGTTTGTTTATTGACCGTTTTACCGGTAATTGTTTTTATCACCTATTCGTTGTTTGTATATTGACCGTTTTACCAGTAATTCTTGTTTATCACCTATTCGTTGTTTGTTTATTGACTGTTTTACCGGTAATTCTTGTTTATCACTTATTCGCTGTTTGTTTATTGACCGTTTTACCGGTAATTCTTTTAATCACCTATTCGTTGTTTGTTTATTGACTGTTTTACCGGTAATTCTTGTTTATCACTTACTCGCTGTTTGTTTATTGATCGTTTTACCGGTAATTCTTTTTATCACATATTCGTTGTTTGTATATTGACCGTTTTACCGGTAATTCTTGTTTATCACCTATTTGTTGTTTGTATATTGACCGCTTTTCCAGCAATTCTTGTTTATCACTTATTCGTTGTTTGTATATTAACCGTTTTACCGGTAATTCTTGTTTATCACCTATTCGTTGTTTGTTTATTGACCGCTTTTCCAGTAATTCTTGTTTATCACCTATTCGTTGTTTGTTTATTGACCGTTTTACCAGTAATTCTTGTTTATCACCTATTCGTTGTTTGTTTATTGACCATTTTACCGGTAATTATTTGTTTATCACCTATTCATTGTGTGTTTATTGATCGTTTTACCGGTAATTCTTATTTATCACATATTCGTTGTTTGTATATTGACCATTTTACCAGTAATTCTTGTTTATCACCTATTCGTTGTTTGTTTATTGACCGTTTTACAGGTAATTCTTGTTTATCACCTATTCATTGTTTGTTTATTGACCGTTTTACCGGTAATTCTTGTTTATCACATATTCGTTGTTTGTATATTGACTGTTTTACCGGTAATTCTTGTTTATCACCTATTCGTTGTTTGTATATTAACCGCTTTTCCGGTAATTCTTGTTTATCACCTATTCGTTGTTTGTTTATTGACCGTTTTACCGGTAATTCTTGTTTATCACCTATTTGTTGTTTGTTTATTGACTGTTTTACCGGTAATTTTTTGTTTATCACATATTTGTTGTTTGTTTATTGACCGTTTTACCAGTAATTTTTTGTTTATCACCTATTCGTTGTTTGTTTATTGACCGTTTTACCAGTAATTCTTGTTTATCACATATTCGTTGTTTGTATATTGACCGTTTTACCGGTAATTCTTGTTTATCACATATTCGTTGTTTGTTTATTGACCGTTTTACCGGTAATTCTTGTTTATCACTTATTCGTTGTTTGTTTATTGACCGTTTTACCAGTAATTCTTGTTTATCACATATTCGTTGTTTGTATATTGACCGTTTTACCGGTAATTCTTGTTTATCACCTATTTGTTGTTTGTATATTGACCGCTTTTCCAGCAATTCTTGTTTATCACCTATTCGTTGTTTGTTTATTGACCGTTTTACCAGTAATTCTTGTTTATCACCTATTCGTTGTTTGTTTATTGACCGTTTTACCAGTAATTTTTTGTTTATCACATATTCGTTGTTTGTTTATTGACCGTTTTACCGGTAATTTTTTGTTTATCACCTATTCTTTGTTTGTTTATTGACCGTTTTACCGGTAATTCTTGTTTATCACATATTCGTTGTTTGTATATTGACCGTTTTACCGGTATAGTCAGGTCAGGTATTCTAGGTTATTGATCAAGAAAACTTGCCACCTCCATGCAGCATAAAGGAGGTGCCACCTGTAGCTGCATAGACCCTCTTACTAGGGCAAATCTGGTCCTGTAACTAGGACCCCCTTCGTTCTGGGATAAGGACGCCCTTGGTCCTGGATTAAGGACCCATATACTTGGCTGCAGGGGTATATGGCCTGACCAGGCAGATGGTGATCTACCAATGGCTGGTCAGGAGTAGAGTGTTCTCATGTCCACTCTGAGAGCACTTCACTGCGACCTGCACCTGGCAGCAAGGGTACAGGGCATGACCCAGCAGATGAGCTGCAACCTGGGATCATGGATCCGGAAGTCAGGTGAGGACCTTCAAATACGTAAGGGAAAGGCATGGGCAGCCTTGAATAGGCTTTCCAGGATTTGGAAGTCACCGAGAATTAATCGGAAACTTAAGGTCCGATTATTTAGAGCAGCAGTAGTTCCAGTACTCCTCTACGGGAGTCCATGCTGGGCTCTAACTGCTGAGGACACCAAATCTCTGGATGGCACATTCACAAGAATGCTACGCCGGGTTCATTGTGTCAAGTACAATGCACACATCTCCAACCAGACACTATATAACATTGGAGGTGTCTCATTGGTTCCCCCAAGCTTGACACTAGAACAAAATCGCCTCCTAGAACAAAATCGCCTCCGCTTTGCAGGACATTGCTTTCGCCGTGAGGACCAGCCAGTGCATAATCTTGTACTTTGGCAGCCTCATGGAGTGAATAAGCATGGTGGACAGCCCATGACTTTCTTGAGATGCATCTTAAAGGACACTGGCCTTAAAGATGCGGATGATCTAGCAAATGTCATGGGTGATAGGGAGTTGTGGCGGTGCAATTTTGTTGACAAGCCGGCACAGCATTCTTAAAAATGCAGCTGTAATGCAGCATGCCGATCCTAGTAGTAGTAGTAGTAGTAGTGCAACAGCCAATGGTGGGTCATGTGCGCCAGAGTAGATATGGGTGATAGGCCTCATATCTGACTCCATTGCGACACCCACCCTGTGGAATGGCAAACCAGGGTGTGGTATTTGCCCCGAGAGCTGACTCGGCAAAAAAGCACCCCCCAACCCCCACTATGGATTACATTAGCAATGCGGAGGTCCGGCCACTAGAGGCCAGTAGAATTACCGGACACAATCGGCCTCACAGGCGTCAGTTAACTCCTGACCGGCTGCCTGTCTCACCCCCTACTGGAGAGAGAGCAGCCAACAATTCTTTGAGTCCCTTTCCTGATGACCTTTCTGGCCCAAACCCTGGGTCACCAGGAAGGCCAGATTGTGATGGGGAGAGGGATTCTGGAGTTGGAGGCTACTCTCATGTTCCACCCCGACCAACAAAGCCATTGGTGAACCTGAGGCAAGTCACAAGACTAGCCTCAGTAAACACCCTAACACTCGGGTCCCCAATGCGACAAGGTGAGCTGACTGCCTTGGCAGATAAGCTTTCTCTTAGCGCAGTGGGTGTTCAAGAGCACCGAATGCAGACTGGACAGACTGATGAGGTTCTGATTAAGGACATGGGGGGCGGTTGGCGACTCGCCCTTGCGTCAGCAGATGATAGTGGCAATGGTGGAATTGGACTATTGATGAATCCAACTGCACATGCAGCATTGGACAAAATAGACCAAATCTCTAACCGCATCATCCGTTGCCACTTCTCATGTTCTGGAAGACTGGCTAAGAAGTTTCCTAAGGTGGTTCTGATTGTGTGCTACTCTCCAACTAGTGTTGCCCCTGTAGAGGAGGTGGAAAATTTCTACCACAATCTACAAGCAGCTACTGATGGAGTGGATCAGCATGCATTCTTAACATTCCTGGGTGACTTTAATGCAAGTCTGCATCAATCACCTACATCGCCCTGGGTCTATAGCAATAGTGTTAACCGAAATTCTGTCCATCTTCAGGATTTTATCTCTGGAAATGGATTGTTTTCGGCTGGAACCCAGTTCAAGAAGCGAACTGGAAAGCTATGGACTCATAGTGGACCCAGTGGTCATAAGTCCCAGATAGACCATATTCTGTTTCGTAGGAAATACAGGAGCTCTATACAAGACTGTAATGCATTTACACTTCGACCCTTCTCCAGTGATCACCGCCTCATTGTGGCCAAGGTAAGACTTAGTCTGCGTGCTAGCAGAACAACGAAATCTGCCTTGCCGCGGCATGACTGGTCCTCTCTGTTGCAACAGCCAAGTGTGAGATCCAGCTTCACACTACAGCTGAGCAACAGGTATGAGGCTCTTGCCTCTGAAGCGGCAGATCACTGTGAGGGCTATACTGCCTTTACAGAAGCAGTTAAGTTAGCAGCTGCAGAAACAGTTCCTGTATACCCTCGAAACAGGAAAAGGGCCCCCTGGACTGACAACAAAATTCAGAAGTGCCGAAATGACCAACATAAGGCGCAGAAAGAGTCCCGACTCAAACAAACTACAGCGGCCAAGAATGCAGTTAAGGCTGCATCTAGGTCCCTGAACAGGCAGTACTCTGCTAATCTACAGGAGCTAATAAACCAACAGGTTGATGCCATCAATAATGCTGACGACAGCAGGCAATCATCCCAGGCATGGAAATCGATCAATCTGCTTACTGGGAGGAAAAGCCAACCAACCACCAAGGTTAAGGCTGAATCACCAGCCGATCGCCTCAATGGTTGGAAAGCCCACTTTGAAAAGCTCCTCAATAATGACAGGGTATTGCCTGATAACTTTATAGAAGTAAAAGTGTCTGAGTCTGTACTCCCAGATATTCCCATTGGCGATATCTCCTTTGCAGAAGTGAAGGCTGCTGCAAAGAGCATTAAGACCAATCGTGCCAGTGGAGTAGATGGTGTTCCCCTTGAGGTCTTTAAAATACTGGAGTGTTTAAAGCTCATCTATCCCATCATAGTAGACATGTACCGAACAACAAGAGTCCCACAAGAAATGAAAACAAATAAGTTGGTGCCAGTTCCCAAGAAGGGCAACCTAACACTCTATGGTTCTTTTCGGGGAATCTCATTGATCTCGATTGCTGCAAAGCTATACAATAGGATTCTATTAAATCGCATCAGGGATCCCATTGAGAGACTGCTCTGTGGAAATCAGAATGGGTTCCGTAAAGGTCGTGGGACCATGGAGCCCATTTTGGCACTTAGAAGGATAATTGAAGAGTTATCAAAAAAGAAAGACAGGCATCTGGCTGTTATCTTTGTTGACTTCTTCAAGGCCTTTGATTCAGTCTCTTGCTCACGTATGTTCAGCATACTTTCATTATATGGGATTCCTGATGAAATTATTGCAGCAATCAGATCAGTATACGATGGTTCGACAACATTTGTGTCTACTGTTGACGGTGACACAGAACCATTTGAAGTGTTATGGGATGTCCTCCAAGGAGACACACTTGCACCATTCTTGTTCATTATTGTGGTTGACTATGTTCTACGCATGTCCTTAGATCATTATAATGATGATGGGGTGATGATAACTCCACCTACTGGCTCCAGAAGTCGAGGAAATCCTGCCAAGTACCTAACTGATCTAGACTTTGCTGATGACTTAGGAGTACTCTCAGAATCAATAGAGGGATCCCAACGGCTCCTCAGCTCATTAGAACATGCTGCTTCTAGTGTTGGTCTTTTTATTAACTCCAGAAAGACCAAAATTCTGACAGTTAACTTTGAAAGTCCTCAGCAAGTCTCTGATCGAATGAGCATAAGCTCAAAGGATGGTATGCTTGAGCATGTGGACGACTTCTGTTACCTGGGATCATGGATCCGGAAGTCAGGTGAGGACCTTCGAATACGTAAGGGAAAGGCATGGTATAGAATTATATTCTCACAAATGCCGTGGATTTTCAAAATTTTATTTTGTTCGAATTAACTTTGCTATAAAGATTACATTAAGTCCTCATTTGCATTTACCATATCTATTTGTATAACATTGTTCAAGTGGTTCAGTAGCTCAGTCGGTTAAGCGTTGGAAATTCGTGTAGTAGGTATCGAGTTCGAATCCTAGTAAGTGTGAATTATTTTTTGTGTTAAGTTTCAACTCATTTAAATTAACCGCTACGAATTAAATTGCATTTGCTCAAGGTAGATTAACCAATAGGATTGCAGTTATTAGATAGTAACCAATGTCGTGCAAGATACGTGTTCGCTGGACCAATGGTTATCTTTAAAAACCTATTAGAACTCATAGAACAATCTAGATTTATCTCGATTGATTGCAGCACAAATTTGCTATAAAAGGTGCGATTTTGTTCATTAGTTATCTATACCTTTATTACCTTCGTTATACTTTAGATTCCTATCTTATCTTAGCATTGTTTATTGTATATTAGTTTTGTAATAAAAGTTAGAAATACTTGTTACATCTGTTTTTTACTATGTTTCACCACGGTGAACCCAACTGAGGGACAGATGGCTGGCTAAACATCGGACCGCGGCGATAGACGGGAACATCAGAGGAATGTAGGAAGGAGACAACCCGCAATATCTATTCTTAAGTTATTCGCCCATCGCCTGAAAGGTTAGACAGCGTTCAATGCTTTGCTACCTAAGTGTAAGACCAAAGATCGAAGGTAGAGGTAGTGACACGCTGTGCGCTAAAAATCACATCTAGGGACCGTACTGTCTTAATTCAGAGAAAACCCGCAGTAGACCTTCACATTCCTACGGGGGGAGAGGAGGAGATCAGGCAGAGAGATACTAGTACACAGATAGGACGCAGGCACACCGGTACAAGGCATACACATTGGTAGGGTGCAGCAAACTGTACGCCTAACTCTTGCTAAGTATAGGTGCGTTGGTGACTGTTTGTAGTACAACGGTGTCCATTGCATTTGAACTTGTAGGCTAGAAGGGTTACTGTGTTTTACCTGAATTGGGATTGTACCGTTCAGGCGGTAGGGCAGTTTACCACTAGGCGCAAATAAATTGAGGCTATTAGGGATACTAACATCAACCGTGTCCCCGCCGACATTCTGTTAGGAAGTTGCCGTGCCCATCTAGGCAACCAAAATTCTAGATAGGAACGCCAGGCTAGCTATTTGTAACAGTACGCCTACTGCAGTAAACTAACACATTTCTTCTTAGTATTAGGGACCTGGTAAATTAAATTGCCGAATTCTGGGCGTAGTATTAACCTTATGCCTGAATTTGAGTCCTGGAAATACACAAAAGGGGAAGGAGCCTTATCATTCGTGAGTATTGGACCTACAAGTTATAAAATTAGAATATCTGTAAAATGTACACTGGACCCAGTAATTATATATGTGAAGGATTAAAACTGATTTTGACCATCAGAATCAAGACACACACGCGTTAGAAATTATTTACACCTCAAAATATATAAAATAATTTTGTCCGTACTGCGCTTTGCCCGCTAGTTAGACCTTTCTGCACCTAGCTAGCATCTCTCTATCCCAACCATATAAATCACACCGCGGCAAAGTATACGAGCGCCTTTAGTCCGTCAGCCCGATTTTAGGATTCGCTGCGCGGGATTTTGTTTTATCGAAGTTTGTCCGTTCGTAGACTGCTTTCTGCCTCACCGGTTATAAGAGACCGATACTGCAATATATATTCGCTTACTTAGAGTTTATTGTTTTGGTGAGAAGGTCGGATTATGTTTTGATTCACAAACTTTATAGTAGGATATTGCAGGGTATTTTGTTACTGTCTCTTCAAATAGTAGGAATGTGTTTTATTGAACTACGGTTCAGTAGGACTAAAGTTATTTGAAAAATTTGTATTTTGAGGTAAAAATTTGTATTTGATTAGCTAAGTGCTAATTTTGAAATAAAAATTTGATTTGAACTGCATGTAAAATATTTGGAATTGAATACCGGTGTTTAAAAAAGGGTTTAAATACCATATTGTACCGGTACAAAATTTTTCGTAAAAGTAAAACCTAACTCTTTTGTTTTTCAGGATTCAGATCTCATTTCTAGACTGTAACGAGAGCAAGACCATGTTTAGCAAGTTTGGGAGATAGATAACTCAACAACTTTGGTTGGGAAAATCGCACTTCGTCCGCAACGCTGGAAACGGAAAGGTTCACGTCCGGTTTGTATCTGGGAATCTGTTTTTCTGGAGAATCATTGGAGGGGGTGAGTTCGAAAAGTTGCATAAATCAGTTAGGCATTACCGTATTAGTTAAAATTATTGTGGGTTCCACTGTCTCAAGTATTTATGCATTCCGTACGATTTCTTTGTTTATTGCTGAATTAGTCCGTTAATTATTTGTATTTGATTTACTCTTTGATAACGTATATCGTTATCCGATTTATTTGTTATAAAATTGGCCGCCAGGCTAATTTTATTATATACTTACTCCGTGACATTTATTTGCTGTAAAATTGGCCGCTAGGCTAATTTTATCCATCTGCTATAAAATCGGCCGGTAGGCTAATTTTATATGACTGTAATTAATACCGTTTTTGATGTAAAATACGGTAAGTTTGATACTTTGACACTCACTTTACTTGACTTACAACTACCAAAATGAGTGACAAACAAGACTATACGAAGAATACACAAACCGACTATGACTCATGTGACGCGGATAAGTCAGAAGCGGAAGAACCACAGGGGAAGACTCGTGAGCCTACCGAACCTACACCGTGCGCGTCACCAGTACATCCAACGGGAGTACCGGATGCCGTAGTACGAGGCGATGGCAGGACTGAGGATTTTCTAACAGTCCCGCAACCTAGACATAGGGAAACGGACATGGTAAGTTCAGTAGGAAGCCAGGAGAGCGTGGTTAGAAGCGTCGGGGATACATGGCGCATATTACCAGGAGTATTGGAGAAGGCCAACGCATATTAGACGAGTTGACCGCTCCGATGTCTCAGTTCGAGTTCTACACCCTACAGGTTAGAGTACAGAGTAAAGTACATAAGTCTGTAGATAATCTAATTGGTCTACAAGATCTAGCTAGACAGAGACAGGATATGGACACACAGTTTAGAATCCTCGAGAAATTAATGATCGCTAGGGAGAAACTGATTCAGTTTAAGACGACCGTTAGACAGATACAACAGGAACAAGCGGACCAGTTATTAGGTGAGTCGGTTTCCGACGAGTTGTTACAGCCCGAGGAAGAACAGGAACTGTACTGACTGGATGGACAATTGAAACATCTGACGGATCACTTACGTATGTGCGGCGAAGACGTCGGCGATTTGGAAACCGTGCCGGAATATACGAGGGAAACTTCACCCGTACAAATCGAACCGGCACCGGGAATACTGGACCAATCATTAGTGAGTATTCGCAGCGAAATTGGCGAGGTAAGTATAGTGACGTCAGAAATTTCTCAACAGCAACAACAGTACTATAGACAACAACGAGAAATAGAGGAACAAACTCAACTGCTGACGGTACAAGCGGCAGTAGAGGAAGAGAAACTACGCGTCGCAAATGTTGCGAGGATCTCTCATTTGCAAGAAGCAGCCGAACTGGAAGCAGCTGAGATGGAAAGGTTAGAGCTAGAAATAGCACAGCGAACAGCGGCAGCTGAGTTAGCGCAACAAGCGGCAGCAGCTGAGTTTGAACGACAAGCGGCAGCAGCTGATTTGGAGCGACGAGCAGCAGAATTGGAAGAACACAAGCGAGTTTCGGAAGCAAGAGCTGAGATGAAGAAACGGCAAATAAAGACTCAATCAGCTATACGACTAGCGGAGTTCGAGGCGCAACAACAACAGACGGAACAACGCGAGAAGGAAGTTAAACTTCATTTCGAACTCGAAAAGAAGGCGAGGGAATTAGCCAACGCTAAGGAAGATCTGTATATACTAGCCCGCGATCGATCGATGAGATCTCGAGACGGACACGATCTAGACCGGATAGAGGTAAGACATCGTCCAATTCAGGAACGAATGAAGGAAGGAAGCGTAGGAGCACCTGAGCGAGAACAGGAATTGGTTAAAGACTTATGTCAACGATTTCCGCAAGTAACTCCGATGTTCGCACCAATTACGAATAAAGGACCTGTTTCGATTGCTGGTAGTAGCAGTATATCTCCTATACACGACGCAACGGAACACAGGTATGTTATTCCGGACAAGTTTGTACCGCCAAGAGCAACGTCATCGCCTATTCCGAGAGTCAAGGTAAGTAACCCACCGATTACAGATCGTAGTAGTTTATTAGTTGGACCTACATTAATGACGACTAAACAGGTGAGTCAACCTTCGACACCTAAACATGTGACACACTACGCAAACCCAATCATATTCAGGCCTTCAAGGCCGTTAGACTCAAACACCATACGACCACAAATCCAGTTTACATCGCAATCTACGACTTCGAGGAAGACCTGCGAGCCTACCGAACAACGGAGACCAGTGGATACGCGACTGCTTAACCAGTTTACATCGCAATCTACGACTTCGAGGAAGACCTGCGAGCCTACCGAACAACGGAAACCAGTAGACGATGTTTCGAAACGGAATGTTAGAATTCGGACAACCCAACGGACGCAAGCACGTCGGCCACCGTATCCAGGTGATAGTAGTACTTCAAGCGAATCGGATTACCCGGAACGCGAGGTGTTTAGAACAGGAGCGGCCGATGAATGCAAACGTGAGCGTTCAACAAATTCCTTTATAGACAATCCTCCACAAAATACACCAACACAGAAAGCGTTACAACCAACGGACGCGATCAGTACACAACAATTCGCCGACATTTTGAGACCAGTTGTTAACAAGTTGGCTCAGATCGAGGAACGCTTGGAGGAAGTTCAAACGGATAGTTCGCGAAACACCGAATTCGAACACAATAGAAATCCGAAAGCGCCGCAAAGAGCGATACCTTCAAGAAACACCTCGTATCAAAGAAAAGCGCCAAGACGGGAGAACATCAACCTCGATTGCCAACCAAGGACGCGAAACTTTGAACGTAGCCGAGGAGATAGCTAAATTCGCAGCCAGACAAGGACTACCGGTGCAACAACCACCTAAGTTTTCCGGTAACTCTAAACATTGGCACACGTTCGTAGACTACATCGAATCTCAAATTGCGGCGTGCGCTTTTACATCAAGGGAAAAGTTCAACTATCTGCTTCAAACCTTGACGGGAGAACCCAAACGCTTAGCGGAGACTTTCGTTGGTGTACCAGATGCCTTCGAGTTAGCATACAATCGCTTAACTTCAATCTACGGAGGTACAGTCAGCATGGCCAAGTCAGTGATAGAGGAACTCTGTAAGGGGGGGGGGGGGGCTATTACTAAACCCGTCGACTTACTAAAACTAGCTGACGAAATTAAGAACGCTATCACTACATTAAGATCTATTGGACAACTCGATTACGGGAACACCCCTACAGTCCTATTAAAAATCATAGGAAGACTCAACCATCGACTTCGTCGGGAGTGGAGGAAGATCGAATACCAGCCGGAAGAAAGGGGTGGATTTTTGAAATTAGAGGATGTGTACCTATTAATATCCAGGGAAGCGGTGGTGGAGACCCGATCCAACTACACCGACCAACACATTGTAGCAGAAGGAATCACCTTACCATCCTCAAACCGACAAAAACCCCAGACAACATCCACCAAGACGGCCACTTACGCCACACCGACAGAAACCCGACAATTTTCGGACGGTAGTAAAGTATCCGCACCTATTGGGATCAAACAGACCAGACAGCAACTGAGTGCAGACTTTAGCGGTTGCCAATACTGCGAGCAGTTAGGCAAGCGGCATACCAGTCACAAGTTAAGAGGTTGTCGGCTGTTTCGCGAGTTAAACTCGGAAGAACGAAGACTACAGATACGGCCATTGGATTCTTGTTGGCGGTGTACTCAACACGGACACATCCGCAAAGATTGCCCAAATACGGACACCTGTCCATCCTGTGGACGCAACCATGACGGTTTGCTCCATACCGACAGTCATACGCCGACAAAACGCTTCACTAGGGAACACCCAGAAGCAGCAGCAAAATGTAATACAGCATATAAGAATCGAGAATCGAGAACAACTCCAACTTTCGTGACACATATTCGGGATTGTTTCCCGGAGCAGTCTGGGTCTTCTGATGAGGAAACCGAGGACGACGACATATACTCAGATGGAGACGAACAACCATCGATTGCGCTTCTGATGCCTGACCAACTAAAAGGTTTTAGCGTAATTCCTGTCAAGATTACTGGCACAAAAGGGAGCAAACGAATCTACGCTATCCTGGATTCAGCCTCATCTCACAGCTATGTGGATGAGAAGGTAGCTGATGTCGTGACGGATCTCCGACAAGGTAAGAACGTCAAATACACTGTAAGTAGTATGCATGGACAACGTGCAATACCAGTGACACGAGTTAAGTTGAACTTAGACACTCTTCTTCCGAAATCGCAACATAGCGAAAAGGAGAGGTCTTTGTTACCCTTTAAGGATTTAACCTTTGCAGCCACCAAGGACTTTAGTAACCTACTGGGTCCAGTGCCAGAACAATCCTTAGAGGACTGTAAGTATTTCAGACACCTTGGTGTACCTGAATGTCCTGTTAACTATAGATCAGTAGCAATGCTGATCGGGACAGATCAATTCAACTTACATCAAGTGTGGGAAACCAGACCATCGGTAGTCGTAGCAGGAAATGCATACGCCTGTCGAACTCCGATAGGTTGGTATACTCGAGCGCCTGTGCGCACACTAGATATAAGTGATGAGGAAGACGATGTACAAAGTACATGTAGTTTATTAACTACAACTACAACTTCAACTCATTCTTTTTCACACGACAAGGACTATACTACACTACGTTCGACAAAACACGACAACGTTAGAAGTACGATGTGTGTAGAGAGTACGATAAGTCACAAAGAGCAGCCAATCCACAAGGTTAGTGTAGAGATTGAGAAGGAGCGGAGTCAGGCAGAGGTTCCATCAACGACAGATGATAACGCCGGAAGGCTTGCAAGTCTACCTCAACCAATAACCTCAATAACGCCCGTCGACGAAGACGCGTTAAGAAATCATCAAGTGGAACAAGCCGCGCGAGACAAAGAATTAACAGAAAAAACTATCAGATGGTTGGAACAAGATACAGCCGAACCTGGTAGTTACGAACCATGTATGTCGGAACAAGAGAAACAATCTTTAAAGATCATGAAAGATACTATCCGCCAGACGAAAGACGGACATTATGAGGTAGGGATGCTATGGCGTAACCAACGTCCTAAACTTATAAATAATTATCCGCTAGCCTTAAGACGTTTAAACTCAATACGACAACGTTTATTAAAGGACGAGAAAGCCCATCTGCAGTATAATACTCAGATGGAGACGTATTTGACAAAAGGGTACGCTATCAGAATGACTAACCCAGAGATTGTGACAGACCAGACATACTACTTGCCACATCACTACATGAGACACCCCGACAAACCTGATAAAGTACGCGTAGTTAATGACTGCACGGCTCTGTTTGAGAGAATGTCTCTCAATAGTGAGTTGATGGATGGACCAAACATGAATAATTATCTCATGGGGGTGATTATGCGCTTCCGTCAGCGCCAAGTAGCATTTACTTGTGACGTAGAAGCGATGTTTCACCAAGTACGAGCGTTAGAGCGAGACAGAGACAGTTTGAGGTTCCTCTGGTACCCAGATGGAGACTTAAGTCAACCACCGGCGACTTACCAAATGCAAGTTCGCGTATTCGGTGCCAGGGACAGCCCAAACTGCACTATGTACGCCCTAAAGCAAACCGCTAGGGATCAGAAACATAAATATGACCCAGAGGTAATCCAGATCGTAGAACGAGATTTTTATGTAGACGATGGATTACAAAGTTGTGACACAGTAGAACGTGCTATAACAGTAGCACATCAATTACGGGACTGTTTAGCAGGCGGAGGTTTTAACCTCACCAAGTTTGCCTCAAACAGTGCCGAATTAGTAAATTCATTCGAAACGACTGAACGTGGGGGTGGTGACATTGACTTAGAGTTTGAACCACTACCGACGACAAAGGTGTTGGGACTATTTTGGGACCCGAACACAGATAAGTTTCGAGTGAAAGTAAGACTGGACGCTCAAGGGGATTCTCTGACAAAGAGGTCTTGGTTGTCGAAACTAAGCAGACTGTTCGATCCATTAGGTTTCATCAGCCCAATAATACTGCAAGCAAGAATATATATGCGCAGTATTTGGAAAGATGGACTGACATGGGACGAACCGATCTCATCCGAACAAGTAGACTTATGGAAGACTTGGGAGGCGCAATTATCTTCGCTAGAGGATTATTCCATACCCCGGGTGTACTTTCCATTACAGACGACATTTCCTGACAACTTAGAATTACATTGTTTTTCCGACGCCAGTGACAACGGCTTTGGAGTGACAGCGTATTTGCGCAGACAAGTAGATTCAGATGAGTTTGATGTTTCGCTCATTACTTCTAAGGCTAAGACCATGCCTACTAAGTATATGACGACACCACGCGCTGAGCTACAAGCCACAACTCTGTCAACGACAATTGTAAACCTCATACAGACTGAACTACAATCAAGTTTACAGATATTTTATTGGACTGACGCGACGTTAGTTTTATTTTATATAAACAACGACACACTTGAATTCAAGACATTTGTAGCTAACCGTCGTGCAGAAATTCTAGACCGTTCAATAAAGGAAGATTGGCGACATTGTCCCGGACCACAAAATCCAGCTGATATTGCGTCGCGAGGAATGATGCCTGAGGAATTCTGTAAACCGGAAAACAAGGAATTTTGGCAACACGGACCACAATTCTTACAAAGAGCAACACAACATTGGCCGCCACTATATGATAACAAGTCTAATACTATTCCTAAGGACGCCGAAATTAAAAAACCAAAGAAAGGTAAAGCAAAGAAAAAGACAACGGCGAAACTTAAGAAGAAATCAAAGGCGAAATGGAAGAATATAACTCACAAAATTAAGGCAGGAAGACTTGCGAGCCTTTCTCAACCAGACGTATCGCCAGACGGTCAACCAGACATGTTACCAGACGTATCGCCAGACGCTCAACCAGACATGTTACTAGACGGTCAACCAGACATTTTGCCAGACATGTCACTAGACGTTTCGCCGGATGTTCCGCGAAACATTTTACCAGACATTACACAAGATGTTCTACCAGACACTAGTAACGTAGTGACACATAGTAAAGCCGCAGTTTCCCTATTGGAGCGGCCTTCTATTGACAAACTACCAGATTTGACACCCTTGAGTAACCATAAGTACAGTGAAACCTCATGTATTACAGATGTGGGTAGTACCTACGCAAATGTAAATACAGGTGTTACTTTACGCTCAAGAGACATACCAACCTTACAACCTACGGTGAGACCTGGGATTAATATCGGCAGAAAAATAAGTTTACCGAAACCCAGTGATCCCATAGAGTTAAAACCACCATTAGGGATCGACACACAAAGTACTGACAATCAAGGTAAGAAGACGAAGAAGGACAAATTACTCGTAGACCCGGACGGATCAATAGTCAACAAGGGAATACCTACCGGCAGACTCGTGGGCCCATCTAGTAAATCAAAACCTTCCAAATTCTCCATTGACTTACCTGATGACGTCATAAATACTTACGTCGACCGTATTATAAATCTAACAGATTCTTGGACAAACGCGTGCCGAAAATTAGCGTGGATTGTACGTTTTGTACAATACGTTAAAGGCAAACGCAACTTTACACGTCGACTCACATTGACTGAGATTGACAGATGTGAAATTAAATTAATTCGCCATTACCAATTGCGATATTTCGTACACGAATTCACATCCATAAGTCAAGGTCAACCAATCAAGTCGTCACCAATATTGAGTTGGAGTCCGATAATTTATAATGCCTTAATTTGTCATAAATCTCGACTTCAAAACATTGACTTTAATACTGATTTTAGGTACCCAATAATAATACCGCAACATCACGAATTACAACGTGCAATGATACTGGACGCACATTTACATCTGAAACACGCTGGAAGACACCACTGTCTTTCCTACTTACGTACAAGATTTGTATTAATTAGACCCAGTAAAGCGCTAAGTTCAGTGACACGTATGTGTATTATTTGTAAAAAGGTACATTCTAGAAGAACTAGTGAACTTCCACAAGCACGACTACAGGCATTCAGGCTTACGGACGAATCACGGCAGACGCGCGCGCCTATCGGTCACTTAGGTGATGATTTCGAAGTAACAACGATCATTGACGATCCTTTAGAGGAACTTCTTGAGATTGAAAGGAACCTCCCGAAGAAATCTCAGATGGAGATTCGACAACTAGAAGCAACAGATGCTGTAGTTTGCATACAACCTTCTGAAACATACCAACCTATTGATCCAGACGATTATGACTATAGTGTGGGAGGAAGCGCTCGACCCATTGGAGATCTTATATATGAGCGAGTGTGGTACCCTGCTAATACGATGTGTGGTAAATGTGGCGTCGCTGGACATCATTCGACAAAGTGCAGTGGAAGGCACATTACTACGACTCAACTAATCTGTGGATGGTGTGGAGATCAAGGGTCCCATACATTTTATACTTGCTGGAGATTTATGGCTCAATGCACATACTGTAATATAAAGGGACATCGAGCATCCGAATGCCAATTGCGAGACATACCTTATGAACACGAATCTGTAAAACTCGTGCGAAAACTGTTTGATGATTGGGAAGATTTAGCTGACGAACATGTATCGGCGCAAAGAAGACGATTCCCAATGAGAGCGCATCTTGGATTTTGGGCGGTAAATCCCCAAACTATGATGTCGGAAGGATATATCTCCGCTATGCCACAATATGACGAACTCATCGAGGTAGTTGATATTTTGCCTCACGATAGTGGATTTCGAGTTGTGCGCGAATACTTGTTACAGATACACCCTGACAATAAGAATACATGGAATTTCCAGAAAGTCGTTAATCGTATCACCTATGGTGAATTTGATCGTTTCCGAACGGAAAAGCGGAACAAGGGAGCTTGGTTAACCGTCGCATGGGCGTACCGAGCCGCGTTCTACCATAAACGTATACGAGCGAGCGTATTCGAGGAAGAGGAGGTCCTAGAGGCGACCAACATACCAGCTACTCCGGTCGCGCCGTCTGCACGTCACCCTCGGGAGGACGGACAGCATAGGATCATAAGGGTTCAAAAGGTGGGCCAACAATTAAAGAAAACTATCAATGTTGAAGAACGAAGGGGATACGAACCGACTATTCGAATTACTCGGGATACGGTTTCGCTTCCCAGAGAACCGCAAGGAGGATCGGGACATATACCAGCTGATCAAAAGGGGGCGCAAGCTTCTCTTGGGTCTGCGTCGTCCGCTTCCCACGCGTTCCCAGACGTTTTACCAGCGGTAGACACAACAGATCGGTCACGAGGGATTGGACGAGGATTTGGGATAACTAAGAGACGAATATGTGAGGAAATGGTCGTACCATCTCCCAACGTCCAAAGTAAACCGGTAACCCACCCCACCCCAAATCTCTAACCGCATCATCCGTTGCCACTTCTCATGTTCTGGAAGACTGGCTAAGAAGTTTCCTAAGGTGGTTCTGATTGTGTGCTACTCTCCAACTAGTGTTGCCCCTGTAGAGGAGGTGGAAAATTTCTACCACAATCTACAAGCAGCTACTGATGGAGTGGATCAGCATGCATTCTTAACATTCCTGGGTGACTTTAATGCAAGTCTGCATCAATCACCTACATCGCCCTGGGTCTATAGCAATAGTGTTAACCGAAATTCTGTCCATCTTCAGGATTTTATCTCTGGAAATGGATTGTTTTCGGCTGGAACCCAGTTCAAGAAGCGGACTGGAAAGCTATGGACTCATAGTGGACCCAGTGGTCATAAGTCCCAGATAGACCATATTCTGTTTCGTAGGAAATACAGGAGCTCTATACAAGACTGTAATGCATTTACACTTCGACCCTTCTCCAGTGATCACCGCCTCATTGTGGCCAAGGTAAGACTTAGTCTGCGTGCTAGCAGAACAACGAAATCTGCCTTGCCGCGGCATGACTGGTCCTCTCTGTTGCAACAGCCAAGTGTGAGATCCAGCTTCACACTACAGCTGAGCAACAGGTATGAGGCTCTTGCCTCTGAAACGGCAGATCACTGTGAGGGCTATACTGCCTTTACAGAAGCAGTTAAGTTAGCAGCTGCAGAAACAGTTCCTGTATACCCTCGAAACAGGAAAAGGGCCCCCTGGACTGACAACAAAATTCAGAAGTGCCGAAATGACCTTCATAAGGAGCAGAAAGAGTCCCGACTCAAACAAACTACAGCGGCCAAGAATGCAGTTAAGGCTGCATCTAGGTCCCTGAACAGGCAGTACTCTGCTAATCTACAGGAGCTAATAAACCAACAGGTTGATGCCATCAATAATGCTGACGACAGCAGGCAATCATCCCAGGCATGGAAATCGATCAATCTGCTTACTGGGAGGAAAAGCCAACCAACCACCAAGGTTAAGGCTGAATCACCAGCCGATCGCCTCAATGGTTGGAAAGCCCACTTTGAAAAGCTCCTCAATAATGACAGGGTATTGCCTGATAACTTTATAGAAGTAAAAGTGTCTGAGTCTGTACTCCCAGATATTCCCATTGGCGATATCTCCTTTGCAGAAGTGAAGGCTGCTGCAAAGAGCATTAAGACCAATCGTGCCAGTGGAGTAGATGGTGTTCCCCCTGAGGTCTTTAAAATACTGGAGTGTTTAAAGCTCATCTATCCCATCATAGTAGACATGTACCGAACAACAAGAGTCCCACAAGAAATGAAAACAAATAAGTTGGTGCCAGTTCCCAAGAAGGGCAACCTAACACTCTATGGTTCTTTTCGGGGAATCTCATTGATCTCAATTGCTGCAAAGCTATACAATAGGATTCTATTAAATCGCATCAGGGATCCCATTGAGAGACTGCTCTGTGGAAATCAGAATGGGTTCCGTAAAGGTCGTGGGACCATGGAGCCCATTTTGGCACTTAGAAGGATAATTGAAGAGTTATCAAAAAAGAAAGACAGGCATCTGGCTGTTATCTTTGTTGACTTCTTCAAGGCCTTTGATTCAGTCTCTTGCTCACGTATGTTCAGCATACTTTCATTATATGGTATTCCTGATGAAATTATTGCAGCAATCAGATCAGTATACGATGGTTCGACAACATTTGTGTCTACTGTTGACGGTGACACAGAACCATTTGAAGTGTTATGGGGCGTCCTCCAGGGAGACACACTTGAACCATTCTTGTTCATAATTGTTGTTGACTTTGTTCTACGCATGTCCTTAGATCATCATAATGATGATGGAGTGATGATAACTCCACCTACTGGCTCCAGAAGTCGAGGAAATCCTGCCAAGTACCTAACTGATCTAGACTTTGCTGATGACTTAGGAGTACTCTCAGAATCAATAGAGGGATCCCAACGGCTCCTCAGCTCATTAGAACATGCTGCTTCTAGTGTTGGTCTTTTTATTAACTCCAGAAAGACCAAAATTCTGACAGTTAACTTTGAAAGTCCTCAGCAAGTCTCTGATCGAATGAGCATAAGCTCAAAGAATGGTATGCTTGAGCATGTGGACGACTTCTGTTACCTGGGATCATGGATCCGGAAGTCAGGTGAGGACCTTCGAATACGTAAGGGAAAGGCATGGTATAGAATTATATTCTCACAAATGCCGTGGATTTTCAAAATTTTATTTTGTTCGAATTAACTTTGCTATAAAGATTACATTAAGTCCTCATTTGCATTTACCATATCTATTTGTATAACATTGTTCAAGTGGTTCAGTAGCTCAGTCGGTTAAGCGTTGGAAATTCGTGTAGTAGGTATCGAGTTCGAATCCTAGTAAGTGTGAATTATTTTTTGTGTTAAGTTTCAACTCATTTAAATTAACCGCTACGAATTAAATTGCATTTGCTCAAGGTAGATTAACCAATAGGATTGCAGTTATTAGATAGTAACCAATGTCGTGCAAGATACGTGTTCGCTGGACCAATGGTTATCTTTAAAAACCTATTAGAACTCATAGAACAATCTAGATTTATCTCGATTGATTGCAGCACAAATTTGCTATAAAAGGTGCGATTTTGTTCATTAGTTATCTATACCTTTATTACCTTCGTTATACTTTAGATTCCTAACTTATCTTAGCATTGTTTATTGTATATTAGTTTTGTAATAAAAGTTAGAAATACTTGTTACATCTGTTTTTTACTATGTTTCACCATGGTGAACCCAACTGAGGGACAGATGGCTGGCTAAACATCGGACCGCGGCGATAGACGGGAACATCAGAGGAATGTAGGAAGGAGACAACCCGCAATATCTATTCTTAAGTTATTCGCCCATCGCCTGAAAGGTTAGACAGCGTTCAATGCCTTGCTACCTAAGTGTAAGACCAAAGATCGAAGGTAGAGGTAGTGACACGCTGTGCGCTAAAAATCACATCTAGGGACCATACTGTCTTAATTCAGAGAAAACCCGCAGTAGACCTTCACATTCCTACGGGGGGAGAGGAGGAGATCAGGCAGAGAGATACTAGTACACAGATAGGACGCAGGCACACCGGTACAAGGCATACACATTGGTAGGGTGCAGCAAACTGTACGCCTAACTCTTGCTAAGTATAGGTGCGTCGGTGACTGTTTGTAGTACAACGGTGTCCATTGCATTTGAACTTGTAGGCTAGAAGGGTTACTGTGTTTTACCTGAATTGGGATTGTACCATTCAGGCGGTAGGGCAGTTTACCACTAGGCACAAATAAATTAAGGCTATTAGGGATACTAACATCAACCGTGTCCCCGCCGACATTCTGTTAGTAAGTTGCCGTGCCCATCTAGGCAACCAAAATTCTAGATAGGAACGCCAGTAAACTAACACATTTCTTCTTAGTATTACTATTAGGGACCTGGTAAATTAAATTGCCGAATTCTGGGCGTAGTATTAACCTTATGCCTGAATTTGAGTCCTGGAAATACACAAAAGGGGAAGGAGCCTTATCATTCGTGAGTATTGGACCTACAAGTTATAAAATTAGAATATTTGTAAAATGTACACCGGACCCAGTAATTATATATGTGAAGGATTAAAACTGATTTTGACCGTTAGAATCAAGACACACACGCGTTAGAAATTATTTACACCTCAAAATATATAAAATAATTTTGTCCGTACTGCGCTTTGCCCGCTAGTTAGACCTTTCTGCACCTAGCTAGCATCTCTCTATCCCAACCATATAAATCACACCGCAGCAAAGTATACGAGCGCCTTTAGTCTGTCAGTGAGTCAGCCCGATTTTAGGATTTGCTGCGCGGGATTTTGTTTTATCGAAGTTTGTCCGTTCGTAGACTGTTTTCTGCCTCACCGGTTATAAGAGACCGATACTGCAATATATATTCGCTTACTTAGAGTTTATTGTTTTGGTGAGAAGGTCGGATTATGTTTTGATTCACAAACTTTATAGTAGGATATTGCAGGGTATTTTGTTACTGTCTCTTCAAATACATGGGCAGCCTTGAATAGGCTTTCCAGGATTTGGAAGTCACCGAGAATTAATCGGAAACTTTAAGGTCCGATTATTTAGAGCAGCAGTAGTTCCAGTACTCCTCTATGGGAGTCCATGCTGGGATCTAACTGCTGAGGACACCAAATCTCTGGATGGCACATTCACAAGAATGCTACGCCGGGTTCATTGTGTCAAGTACAATGCACACATCTCCAACGAGACACTATATAACATTGGAGGTGTCTCATTGGTTCCCCCAAGCTTGACACTAGAACAAAATCGCCTCCGCTTTGCAGGACATTGCTTTCGCCGTGAGGACCAGCCAGTGAATAATCTTGTTCTTTGGCAGCCTCATGGAGTGAATAAGCATGGGGGACAGCCCATGACTTTCTTGAGACGCATCTTAAAGGACACTGGCCTTAAAGATGCGGATGATCTAGCAAATGTCATGGGTGATAGGGAGTTGTGGCGGTGCAATTTTGTTGACAAGCCGGCACAGCATTCTTAAAAATGCAGCTGCAATGCAGCATGCCGATCCTAGTAGTAGTAGTTTTACTGGTAATTCTTGTTTATCACCTATTCGTTGTTTGTTTATTGACCGTTTTACTGGTAATTCTTGTTTATCACCTATTCGTTGTTTGTTTATTGACCGTTTTACCGGTAATTCTTGTTTATCACATATTCGTTGTTTGTATATTGACCATTTTACCGGTAATTCTTGTTAATCACCTATTCGTTGTTTGTATATTAACCGCTTTTCCGGTAATTCTTGTTTATCACCTATTCGTTGTTTGTTTATTGACCGTTTTACCGGTAATTCTTGTTTATCACCTATTCGTTGTTTGTTTATTGACTGTTTTACCGGTAATTTTTTGTTTTTCACAAATTCATTGTTTGTTTATCTGGTTATCTGGTTAACAGAATACCTCATACAGCTGTAATTGTTTTTTTCACAATTATTGTTGTCTCAGGTTTTTTTGCCTGTTTCCAATCATCTTTATTTCGTTTTTCGAATGTCCATCCCTCGACAGCTTGTTCACTGACGCCTGACGCCCCACAGCCCTTTAAATATACCTGCCACTCGTTTTTTTTGTTCTCCATTAGTTGCTTGTCTTTGCCTGCTTATCTCAAACTTAATTTTCCTGTTTCCGATTCGAGTAATTGTTTCCGAAAACCTATATATTTTTAAAACAAAATTACCTATATAATATAACTCATTAATTTATTTTTTAGAACTAAATAACTATATAATATATATCTCATTATTTTATTTTTCATTCATCAATGTTCATCACTTAACCCTTTACTTTATTTATATCTTTTTTCCTTGCATATTTTTTTGTATATAATTTTTACATATGGATATCCCGCGCATTAGCCTTTCTGATAGCTTACTATTAACGGACCCATGACATCGATTCTTTAAAGCATGAAAACTGGCTTACTGACAACATTATCGGCGCAGTCATTCAATCCTTTTGCATGGACCACGAACGCCCTGCTAGGGTTTTTAACTCCCATTTCCTTGATATATTCCAAGCAGGAGGTTTTAAAAGTTGCAGAAACCTTAGTAGGGACTGTTCTGTCACAGTCCTAGATAACGACTTCCTGCAACAAATCATGCCTAATAAATAGCAGTGGCCAACTTAGGAAACATAAAACCAGTAAAGGATCCCCCTGCCCTGGAATCAGAACATTGCCTCCCCTTTCCAGCCAACCGCTAAACCGTGGTGCAATGTCCCAGGACAATGCAATCCCAGAGGTCCCTGATCCTAGAATTGCTAGTTCTTCTCCTTCTTTAGATGCAACCCAAGACATACCCCCTGCACCCCTATCTACTAAACGACCAAGGGCTCATAAACTTACCTCTTCTGATAAAGAAATGCAAGGCCATTATCTCCCAGAAACTGGATGAAGGGGGTGTTAAGGGGGCCGTATTGCCTCTTGTATTGATACCATCGCTCCATTCAATGATACAACCCTCAACGTGCTTCGTTCAAAGCATCCTGAACGAAATAAAGATAGACAACCGATCCCAACATGCCTGGATTCTGCACCACTCCTAGTGTCAACTACTACTATTAAATCCTATATCGAGAGCTTTAAACCTGGGTCAGCCGCTGGTCTATCTGGATTGCGCCCCCAGCACCTCCAGGATGCTACTTCCAAACGGTCCGGTGATTCAGGCACCTTGCTATTGTCATCTACCACATCCCTAGTCAATAAGTTGCTAGCTGGTGATGTCCCCAACCACATTCGTCCAGTCATTGCTGGTGCTGCTATGCATGCCTTCAACGAGAAGGGTTGGGGGATCAGGCCCATAGCAGTCGGAGAGACCTGGCGCCGTTTAACTGCTAAGTGTGCTTCTGGTTCTGCTTTAAGATATTTGCCACCATATTTGCCTCACACCAACTATGGTTTAGTGTCTCAGGAGGTGGTGAAGCTGCAGTGCATTCCCTCCGGAACTTCATTTCATCTGCCCATCCAGAAGATGTTTTCATTAAACTTGACTTCACAAATGCCTTCAATACGATGCGTCGTGATCATGTTGCAGAATGTTTGAGAGAGCATGCTCCAGAACTATTACCTTTCTTTAGCCTTTGTTACGAGGATGCAACCTTCTTATCCTATGGTAACGAGATTTTGAAATCTGATGAAGGCTTCCAGCAAGGAGACCCTGTTGCTATCTTTGGATTCTGCCTTGGTCTCCACCCCATGCTCAAACTCTTGAAATCCCGCCTCAGAATTGGCTATGTCGATGATGTTGGTATTGGGGGCAAGTGGGACTAAGTTCTTACTGAAATAGCATTAAGAGATGCTTGCAAAGAGATTGGCCTCATTCTTAATGAAAGCAAGTGTGAGATTACCACTTTCTGCCCTGAAGATGCCCCAGACATAATTAGCGCCTTTAGGCAGGAATGTCCACTCATCAAAGTCACTGCACCTGTAGATCTCACAATCCTTGGTTCACCTCTTGGGCCAGATGCCCTCGATGTCACCCTCATTGAGAAACTCAAATGCCTTCAACAGTTTAGAGTAAGCCTTACTTAAATCTACTTGGTCACCATGATGCATTCTTCCTTCTTAAGAACTCCCTGGCGATGCGCCTAAGCTAATGTATACCCTAAGGACGTCTCCTGCGTTTACTTCCCCCGACCTGATTGGGCGCATCGACAACTGCATTAGGGATACACTTCAAGATGTGACCAACACGTCCATGACCCCTACCCGTGACTGCTGGATGCAGGCTTGCCTCCCTTGTCGGTTTGGGGGCAGGGTGTACCATCTGTTAGGCTGACAGCCCCAGGTGCTTACCTCGCCTCAGTACACCGCAACCACGAATTAACCTCTGCTATCACTGGAAACTTGGATGAACCTTTGTTCCTTCGAGCTGCCGTCGAGTTATGGGAATGCTACTCACCTTCCTTTGACATTCCTGAGACACCAAGCAAAAAAAGATCTTGGCACCACCCAGTATCCAAATCCCAACTGGCATCACTAATTTAATCTAGTGATAATAGCTCTGTGCCCGGCTTAAGGGCTGCCAAGCACCTGGTTCTGGTTTTTGATTGAATGCCATCCCCTCTGCTACCCTTGCCTTGGCCTCCACCTTGCCGATTAACAGTTTGGTATGGCTGTTGCTCTCCGTCTTGGTGCACCTGTTTGCTCTTCCCACCCTTGTGTGTGTGGCGCCATCGTTGATGCCTCAGCCAGCCATGCCTTAGTCTGCAAGTTTACCAAGAGCAGACATGCACGACAACGCCTGTGCAATGACACCATCTACCGCGCCCTCCAATCCGCTGAGGTACCCGCAACCCATGAACCAGTCGGGCTCAGCAACGACAACGACCTAAAGCGCCCCCCGATGGAGCCACTCTGCTCACTTGGTCAAACGGCAAAGCCCTTGTGTGGGACTTTACCTGCACCCATCGTCTTGCCGCCTCATACTTAAATGCCGCATGTTTAGATGGCTCATCAGTCGCTGAATTGGCAGAAGGGCGGAAGCTTGCTAAGTATTGGAGCTTTGCCAAAGACTACTTAACTTAGTCCAGCCTGTCGCTGTGGAGACGCTTGGTGGCATAGGCCCTTCATCCTTGTCATTCCTTCGGCAATTAGGCCACCGTTTGGAGAAGGTCAGCAGTCAGCGGTCAGCGGCATACATTCCTGTGTCAACACCTTGGGATAGCAATCTAAGCTGGGACTGCCTCCTGCATAAAGGAGTCATTCAACCTCCTCGAGAACCACTGCTACCGGGAGACCAACATGGCACCTTAATCCTATCCTCTCCCTCTCTCCATTATTTTAATTTTAATTTCTCTGCCCTATTCTATACATTTTAATTAGGAGCCCGCGATACTTACTGTAAGAATCTTCAGGATACATTACATTGACTGACACTGACTGACTGATAATTATCTAGGTTAAGGCACTTCCTGCCTGGCGATTTTGATGAAATTTTGCAAGTACATTGCTTTTGAGGTTCATAATCGCGTTACAAAATTTCAGATCGATTCTATGTGTGGTATTCGATATATTTAGTTTTTTGACATTGTTTTGTCGCGAAATTAAAAGCAATGGTAAAATAACAGCTGGTGTTCATGATGAAATATGGCTTAATATGTTATACACAGTCATAGTAAAACGTATTGGTTGCCAAGTTTTACTAGTAGGCTATAAGGAAAGTCAATGTTTACTCACACATAAGCTGTTGGTTTCTAATGTATTACCCCATAAGCTGATTGCTCTCCCAGTGCTTCCTAAGGGTATATCTACAATAAGGTTACTCACTCTGCTATGTTAGGGGGTGGATCAGGAGAATGAATTTTAGTTACACAAAGCAGTGTGTTGTGTCCTATTGCAGTCGATACTCACTGTGGATTGCAAAATGTTTTATAGTTGACCTACATATACAGTAGTTGCATGTATTTAAGGAGCCCGCTCTGGCCTACTGCCTAACTTAGCAGTAATACCTATATTACATATACACATATTAAAAATATTCTTATTTTTTTTATTACATACGATTTTTTATCTGAAACGATTTTTTAGCTGAAGCATTAATAGTGTAAATTAATTTAATTATATTTTAATACCATTACTACATTGGCATACTGTAAGATAAGTTTTAATATTTCTTACAAATAGTGGTGCGAGCATAAATCAAATCACGCAAATTTAAAAGAACCGGGTGTGTTGTCATAGCAAAGTGTCAGTTTTTATTATGTGGGACGAGCCACAAAGTACTGCTGAGAAAGACTGAAAGGTTCAAAGACTGTATGTCAACAATGTTATTATTATTATAGTCTGCGCCACAAACAGAATATGCCAAATAATTAAATTAGCAATATAAATTTCAGAAAAATAGCTATCGGACTTGGCTGAAGAAATCGAATTATAATCCACTTAGTTTGTTATATTGATGATATTATTACTCTCTGGGAATGTGTTGGAATGGGAGATTGTAAATTATTATTGAACAGTAAATATTACATATCCCATAAAAGTCGTCATAATTAATTGTGTAGAAACAATTGTTCACCTTCTCGTTTAGATTAATTAGTAAATAAATAAATTAGTTTAGATATTTTCTGTTAGCGAATTTATTTCGAATAATAAAAAAGTGTGTAGGCCGATTGTATGGTTGTTTAATTTGCGTTATTATTTTTCGCCGCGACCTAGACTTCTATTAATTGTTAAATCTAATGGTTTTCAAAAAGAAAGGTAACCGTACCTGTACTGGTAAATCTAACTTGTTATTTATCTGGTTGTGAATCATGGGCATTTTCTTATAAATATTCGGTTGTTAGTGGCAGCAAAGTTTCATTTTTTATTATGTGGGGCAAGCCACAAAGTCAGCTATGTATCATCACACCATTTAGACAATTGTTTAGTTTAGTATTGGCTAGGATTCTTCCCCCCGGGCTCCTTCCAGCCAGCTTGCTGGCTCTCTTAGTTAATTCGAAACAAATATTCAAATTATGTCATTTAGTGTTTATATTATTTTTGAATAATGTTTTACCCATCGTGCTTGTTTTGTGGTTGGTGTATTAGCCATCAAATATATATTTGTAACCAATTTATTAAATTGAAAATAAATTAAATGTGTTTTATTTTTGGCCGATAATTTTTCAGATTATCGGCTCAAAACATAACTCACACTCGAAATTTAAAATTCTGTCTATAAGTTTTATTGGTTAATGTCAAGACCATTCACTGAAAATGTAAAACAAATTGATTAAAGAAATGACGGAGTAGATCGATTTTGAATGAAGGAAAAATGAGAATGAAGGAAAAATGAGAAATAATATTCTGAGTTAAATGCATGTAAAGTTTAAATGAGATAGAGAACATTTATTAGTCTTATAAAATAATCATCATAATAATCATAAATCTAAATATATTCTGTAAAGTTTAAAACCTTCCCGCGCGAATTGGTCAGACTCTATGTGACCAATTTCTAAACATGTTAAAAAATTTAGAAAAAAAACCCTGGGGGGGGGGGTGCCTGAATGACGACACTATATTCAAGGACATGGTGCACGTAGAGCCTATCTCACCTATACAAAAACCAATGTCCCCAAATGTGCGTAAAGGGCAGTATTTTCAATGGTATGTTTTTACTAATATATTAAATATTCTTAACAATCATTGCAACTATACGTAGGGCCTAATATAATACTCCCAGCACTAAAAAAACTAATGTCCCCAGATGTGCGCAAGGGACAGTATTTAGAATGTTGTGTATTCGTCAATATATAAAAAAAATTTCTTAATGTCCATTGCAACTACATAACGTATGGCCTGCAGAAAAACAATACAAAAACTAATGTCCCTAGATGTGCGCAAGGGACAGTACACTTTAGAATGGGTGTGTTTTCGTTAATCTATTATAATGTCTATTTCCAAAAATTAAAGGTATAAAATTCATGATATAATTAATATAATTGAATGAGGTTAACATTTACAATTATTCACGAGTGTATAAAAACAATAAAAAAACATTATCTAGGGATTGCCAGAGCTGTATTGTCTCAAAGACAGAGCTGACTAACTAATCCATAAATAATTGAACATAACATAACATACTTAATTTCAACCACCAACCGGGGTCGTTAAAAATTAAGCTGACTGGGGACTTTGTGACGTCACAAAATGACGTAGATAATGTGTGTAAACAACACTGTTATAGTGGGGACATCAATATTTACACCCCATACACACACACCGAACACATACGAGTGCGGCTTAACACAAACAAAGTGGGGACTGAGCCTAAATACGGTGAAATTTCATATTTAGACTAATTTGGCAATGAAGATTTCGAATTTCCAGAACTTGGGTATTGTATGGCACTTACGTCCACAGTATGTAGCGTTAACCAGTGTCCCAATGTATGTGAGAGGATGACGTGCAATCCCGTCAACCACACACACACACCCCCAAAGTAATGTGTGAAGTTTGCTGTCCACTTTGGGCTTCCATAGTTTTCGATATCCACCTTTGGTCCTTCTGCTCGCTCCCATCGGAGTACCAAGGTATATATCTGTAGGTGTCGTCAAGCCGCATCGCTGTTATCAGTTTATTGTTCGCGACAAGGAAAGGGGTTCGTTCGGGTTGTGTGCACAACTCCCTTCTTGGTCCTTGGCTGACTATGACATTTAAGCTCGCTGACTTTCCAGTGGGGCCGGAACTGATGGACAATCCTGCCTTTCGTAATGATGGCAGTAACTAAGGTAGTGGGAGCTGTAACTAAGGTAATGGGAGCGCGTAACTAAGGTAACGGGAGCGTGTAACTAAGGTGGTGGGAGCTGTAACTAAGGTGATGGGAGCTGTAACTAAGGTAACGGGAGCTGAAACTAAGGTAACGGGAGCGCGTAACTACGGTAATGGGAGCTGTAACTAAGGTAACGGGAGCTGTAACTAAGGAGACAGGAGCTGTAACTAAGATCATGGGAGCTGTAACTAAGGTAACGGGAGCGCTGTAACTAAGGTAATGGGAGCTGAAACTAAGGTAACGGGAACGCGTAACTAAGGTGATGGGAGCTGTAACTAGGGTAACAGGAGCTGTAACTAAGGTAACGGGACCGCTGTAATTAAGGTAAAGGGAGCTGTAACTAAGGTAACGGATGCTAAAACTAAGGTAACGGGAGCGCTGTAACTAAGGTAATGGGAGCGCTGTAACTAAGGTAACGGGAACTGTAACTAAAGTAACGGGAGCTGAAACTATGGTAACAGGAGCGCTGTAACTAAGGTAACGGGAGCTAAAGTAAAAAGTAAAAGTAAATTTTCGTCGGCCGCTAGGCCAGGGATTACACACAATGTCTGACGACTTATTTCCAGTGCGGTCCCCCCAGAACTTTACTCCCCAGAGGAAACTCCAGTACTCATTTAGCTACCACTTAAGGATGCAAGGCAGAGATGCGCCCTGGCTGGTCCCTTTAAAGCATTCGTGCCGAAACGAAAACTGCCCTGGCCCATGTGAGGATCAAACCCACGACCTACGGGAGATGTGAATTCAATGCAACCACTACACCAAGGTGGAACCTACGGCTGTAACTAGGGTAACAGGAGCTGAAACTAAGGTAACGGGAGGGCTGTAACTTAGGTAACGGGAGTTGTAACTAAGGTAACGGGAGCTGAAACTAAGGCAACGGGAGCGCTGTAACTAAGGTTACGGGAGCTGTAACTAAGGTAACGGGAGCTGTAACTAAGGTAACGGGAGCTGAAACTAAGGTAATGGGAGCTGTAATTAAGGTAACGGGAGCACTGTAACTAAGGTAATGGGAGCTGTAACTAAGGTAACGGGAGCTGTAACTAAGGTAACGGGAGCGCGTAACTAAGGTAATCGGAGCACTGTAACTAAGGAAACGGGAGCGCTGTAACTAAGGTAACGGGAGCGTGGTAACTAAGGTAACGGGAGCTGTAACTAAGTTAATGGAAGCAATGCAACTAAGGTAATGGGAGCTATAACTAAGGTAACGGGCGCTCTGTAACTAAGGTAATCGGAGCGCTGTAACTAAGGTAACAGGAGCACTGTAACTAAGGTAACGGGAGCTGTAACTAAGTTAATGGGAGCACTGTAACTAAGGTAATGGGAGCTGTAACTAAGGTAATGGGAGTGCTGTAACTAAGGTAACGGGAGCGCTGAAACTAAGGTAACGTGAGCTGTAACTAAGGTAATGGGAGCTGTAACTAAGGTAACGGGAGCTGTAACTAAGGCAATGGGGGCGCTGTTACTAAGGTAACGGTAGCTGTAGATAAGGTAACGGGAGCTGAAACTAAGGTAACTGGAGCTGTAACTAAGGTAATGGGAGCACTGTAACTAAGATAACGGGAGCAGTAACTAAGGTAACGGGAGCAGAAACTAGGGTAACGGGAGCTGTAACTAAGGTAACAGGAGCTGAAACTAGGTAACGGGAGCGCTGTAACTAAGGTAACGGGAGCTGTAACTAAGGTAATGGGAGCGCTGTAATTAAGGTAACGGGAGCTGAAACTAAGGTAACGGGAGCTGTAACTAAGGTAATGGGAGCGCAGTAACTAAGGTGATGGGAGCTGTAACTAAGGTGATGGGAGCTGTAACTAAGGTAATGGGATCGCTGTAACTACAGTGTTGGGAGCTGTAACTAAGGTGATTGGAGTTGTAATTAAGGTAACAGGAGCTGAATCTAAGGTAACGGGAGCACGTAACTAAGGTAACGGGAGCTGAAACTATGGTAACGGAAACGCATAACTACGGTAATGGGAGCGCTGTAACTAAGGTAACGGGAGCTGTAATTAAAGTAACGGGAGTGCGTAACTAAGGTAATGGAAGCGTTGTAACTAAGGTAAAGGGAACTGAAACTAAGGTATCGGGAGCTGATACTAAGTTAATGGGAGCGCTGTAACTAAGTTAACGAGAGCTGTAACTAAGGTAACGGGAGAGTTGTAACTAAGGTAACGGGAGCTGTAACTAAGGTAACGGGGGCGCTGTAACTAAGGTAACGGGAGCTGAAACTAAGGTAACAGGAGCGCGTAACTAAGGTAAAGGGAGCGCTGTAACTAAGGTAACGTGAGCTGTAATTAAGGTAACGGGAGCGTGTAACTAAGGTAATGGGAGCGTTGTAACTAAGGTAACGGGAACTGTAACTAGGGTAACGGGAGCTGAAACTAAGTTAACGGGAGCGATGTAACTAAGTTAACGAGAGCTGTAACTAAGGTAACGGGAGCGTTGTAATGGGATCGTTGTAACTAAGGTAGCGGGAGCTGAAACTAAGGTAACGGGAGCGCTGTAACTACTACTACTACTACTAGGATCGGCATGCTGCATTGCAGCTGCATTTTTAAGAATGCTGTGCCGGATTATCGACAACATTGTACCGCCACAACTCCCTATCACCCATGACATTTGCTAGATCATCCTCATCTTCAAGGCCAGTGTTCTTTAAGATGCGTCTCAAGAAAGTCATGGGCTGTCCACCATGCTTATTCACTCCATGAGGCTGCCAAAGTACAAGATTATGCACTGGCTGGTCCTCACGGCGCAAGCAATGTCCTGCAAAGCGAAGGCGATTTTGTTCTAGTGTCAAGCTTGGGGGAACCAATGAGACACCTCCAATGTTATATTTATATAGTGTCTGGTTGGAGATGTGTGCATTGTACTTGACACAATGAACCCGGCGTAGCATTCTTGTGAATGTGCCATCCAGAGATTTGGTGTCCTCAGCAGTTAGAGCCCAGCATGGACTCCCATAGAGGAGTACTGGAACAACTGCTGCTCTAAATAATCGGACCTTAAGTTTCCAATTAATTCTCGTTGATTTCCAAATCCTGGAAAGCCTATTCACGGCTGCCCATGCCTTTCCCTTACGTATTCGAAGGTCCTCACCTGACTTCCGGATCCATGATCCCAGGTAACAGAAGTCGTCCACATGCTCAAGCATACCATCCTTTGAGCTTATGCTCATCCGATCAGAGACTTGCTGAGGACTTTCAAAGTTAACTGTCAAAATTTTGGTCTTCTGGAGTTAATAAAAAGACCAACACTAGAATCAGCATGTTCTAATGAGCTGAGGAGCCGTTGGACTCCCTCTAGTGATTCTGAGATCACTCCTAAGTCATCAGCAAAGTCTAGATCAGTTAGGTACTTGGCAGGATTTCCTCGACTTCTGGAGCCAGTAGGTGGAGTTATCATCACCCCATCATCATTATGATGTTCTAAGGACATGCGTAGAGCATAGTCAACAACAATTATGAACAAGAATGGTGCAAGTGTGTCTCCCTGGAGGACGCCCCATAACACTTCAAATGGTTCTGTGTCACCGTCAACAGTAGACACAAATGTTGTAGAACCATCGTATACTGATCTGATTGCTGCAATAATTTCATCAGGAATCCCATATAATGAAAGTATGCTGAACATACGTGAGCGAGAGACTGAATCAATTTTTTGATAACTCTTCAATTATCCTTCTAAGTGCCAAAATGGGCTCCATGGTACCACGACCTTTACGGAACCCATTCTGATTTCCAGGGAGCAGTCTCTCAATGGGATCCCTGATGCGATTTAATATAATTCTATTGTATAGCTTTGCAGCAATCGATATCAATGAGATTCCCCGAAAAGAACCATAGAGTGTTAGGTTGGCCTTCTTGGGAACTGGCACCAACTTATTTGTTTTCATTTCTTGTGGGACTCTTGTTGTTCGGTACATGTCTACTATGATGGGATAGATGAGCTTTAAACACTCAGGTATTTTAAAGGCCTCAGGGGGAACTAAGGTAACGTAATTAAGGTGATGAAGGTGTAATTAAGCTAACAGGAGCTGAAACTAAGGTAACGGGAATGGAACGCGTAAGTAAGGTGATGGGAGCTGTAACTAAGGTAACGGGAGTGTTGTAAGTAAGGTAACAGGAGCTGTAACTAAGGTAACTGGAGCGCTGTAACTAAGGTAATGGGAGCTGTAACCAAGATAATGGGAGTGCTGCAACTAACGTAATGGGAGCTGTAACTAAGGTAACGGGAGCTGTAATTAAGGTAACGGGAGCTGTAACTAAGGTAACGGGAGTGCTGTAACTAATGTAACGGGTGACGGGCGTGTTGTAAGTAAGGTAACGGGAGCTGTAACTAAGGTAATGGGAGCTGTAACTAAGGTAACAGGGGCTTGAAACTAGGTTAACGGGAGCGCTGTAAGTTAACGAGAGCTGTAACTAAGGTAAAGGGAGCTGTAACTAAGGTAACGGGAGCTGAAACTAAGGTAACGGGAGCGCTGTAACTAAGGTAACGGGAGCGCTGTAACTAATGTAACGGGAGCTGTAACTAAGGTAACGGGAGCGCTGTAACTAAGGTAACGGGAGCTGAAACTACGGTAACAGGAGCGCGTAACTAAGGTAATGCGAACATGTAACTAAGGTGATGGGAGCTGTAACTAAGCTAACGGGAGTGTTGTAAGTAAGGTAATGGGAGCTGTAACTAAGGTAGTGGGAGCGCTGCAACTAACGTAATGGGAGCTATGACTAAAGTAACGGGAGCTGTAATTAAGGTAACGGGAGCTGTAACTAAGGTAACGGGAGCGCTGTAACTAAGGTAACGGGAGTGTTGTAAGTAAGGTAACAGGAACTGTAACTAAGGTAACGGGAGCTGTAACTAAGGTAACGGGGGCTGGAACTAGGTTAATGGGAGCACTGTAAGTTAAAGAGAGCTGTAACTAAGGTAACAGGAGCTGTAACTAATGCAACAGGAGCTGAAACTAAGGTAACGGGAGCTGTAATTAAGGTAACGGGAGCTGTAACGGGTAACGGGAGTGTTGTAAGTAAGGTAACATGAGCTGTAACTAAGGTAACGGGAGTTGTAATAAAGGTAACGGGGGCTGAAACTAGGTTAATGGGAGCGCTGTAAGTTAACAAGAGCTGTAACTAAGGCAACATGAGCTGTAACTAATGTAACGGGAACTGAAACTAAGGTAACAGGAGCGCTGTAAGTAAGGTAACGGGAGCTGTAACTAAGGTAATGGGAGCGCTGGGTTATCCAGTGTATAGGTCAACTTAAACTCAAACAAACACTGGGGAATAATGAATTTACTGACTGGGTTTATATATGCCCTGGAATTAACTACGGTGAAATATATTTATCTCTTCCTTCATGCAAAGGCCTGGGTATTGTACATGAACGATTTCCCAAGCCAGTCCACCAACTCAGTGGGATTGAGCCTTCATCTGAACGAGAGGTGGATGATAATACCCCAAGGAAAGGGATAAACTCCGAGAAGGAAAAAGAAAAACTTCTCAGCGAGTTTGCTAATGTATTCTTCAGTGAAGGTGACCGGTTGAAAACCATGACCGGCCCACCTATGGAAATCAAGCTGGTCGACAATGCAAAACCATTCAAATTATACACCCACCATTCCATTCCGTATGCCTATCGCGCTAAAGCGAAGGAAGCTATTGATGGAATGCCCGCCAATGGTATAATTGAACGTATCGTATTGACCTAACTAAACTGAACCACCAAGTAAAGTGACCAGTCCACAATAGGGATATAATCAATCTTGGGATATACAATCTTGGGATATAATTTCCAACAGAAACCCGAACACCAACCTGTTTACATCTTTGGATGCGAAATCTGGCTACTGGCAGATTGAGTTGGCGGTGTCGAGCCGAGATCTCATGACATTTATAACACCGTGGGGGTGTTTTCGATATTGTAGAGCCCCCATGGGCCTAATAAGTACTGGAGATTCATACAACTACCATGGGGACATGGCGTTACTGGGACTAGAAAATGTGCACAAAATTGTGGATGATATCCTCATAGAAAGCAGTGATATCAACCAGCACATATCCCATGTTCGGGCAGTCCTGCAACATTGTCGAGAAAACTCCATTACACTTCACCCTGAAGAAATTTAATTTCGCGCAGCCGAGAATTAAATTCGCCGGTTTAATAATATCTGGAAAGGGGACTGAAGCTGACCCAGAAAAAGTTCGGGGGATACAGGAGTATGATACTCCTCAAAATATAACTGATCTCCGAAGCATCATGGGCTTGACAAATCAGCTTGGTTACTTCTCGGGGGACGTAGTGCAGCAGCATTTCCACTCCGTGAACTACTCAGGACTCGAAATGAGTTCGTATGGATTCCCGACCATGACAATGCTTTCCGAAAGGTCAAGCAGACGCTGCTTCGACCACCCATCCTTGCTCCAAGTGTGAGACACACCTTGAAACAGATGCCAGCCGATTGAATGGCTTAGGCTATGATCTGTTGTAACGGCATGGGGAGGAGTTTAAACTGGTGGCATGCGGCAGTCGTTTCCTCACAGACTGTGAGACAAGGTGGGCGACCATCGAATTAGAATGTGCTGCCATAAAATATGGAATGAATAAATGCCGTCTGTACTTGGCGGGACTTCCGACTTTTACAGTCGTGACTGATCACCAACCATTGGTTCGCATATTCAATGTCTATACGCTAGATCAAGTCGAGAACTCAAAGATCCAGCGAATAAAGAGTGATTTACAATCCCGATATCAGTTCCGTTTGGAGTGGATACCAGGGAAGTCCCATAGGATAGCTGATGGACTGAGCAGGAAACCCGTAGACGACCCAGACTCTCAGGAAAAATATAAATCTGAGACTACTCACATGCTCACTTCAATAATCGCCGAACTAGGTGATGACTCAGAGGAAAAAACTCAAGATCTCAATGCCAATATGTATGACCCATTTATAAGGGAACTCAGGGAAGTGGTGCTCGCTGATTCCGAATACCAGGAGTTGGTTCGAGAGATCATTGGTGGTTTTGCATCGATCAAAAAGGCATCACAATCAGTTCAGGAATACAAATCAATGAGAAATTCATTATCAGTTTACTGGGACCTCGCTATGTACAATAACAGACTGGTTATCCCAAAGGGGTCTCAGAGAAATGTTCTTTTACGACTGCACGCACCCCACTCTGGAATTACGCGAACAAAACAGCATGCCAGTCAAACTGTCTACTGGCCTGGAATTGGCCATGAAATTGAGCGATGACTTGTGAGTGCAACGCCTGTCAAGAATGGTTGCCAAGTCTTCCCAAAGAAACTTTAAAACCAGATGACTTACCAGAACGTCCCTTCCAATGCGCTTCTGCCGACTTATTTGAAGTACGTAGTCGGCACTTTCTAGCCTATACAGACCGCTTGTCTGGGTATCCATGTGTAAATGAATGGGCTAGAAACCCTTCATCCAAACAAGTCACTGCCGCTTTGCTGTGGCATTTCGTAGACATCGGCGTCCCCAATAGACTGTGTACGGATGGAGGACCCCAATTCGACTCGCATTATATCCAGTCTCGTCGGACCCTGACTCATTGGAAGCTCTGACGCCGAATCATTTTCTAATGAAAAAGCCGGTGATAATGCATCCAATGTCAGAACCCGAGGACGGCGATGAGCATTTGAGAGAGACATGGAAGCTCATGCAATTGTTGACGAAACGATTCTCAGTATCATTTGAACGATATTATTTGCCCTCAGTACAACTGCGGACTAAATGGTTTTCTAAGCAAGAGAATGTAAAACCAGGCGATATGGTCTTATTAGCTGAGAATATTTTACCAAGAAAATATTGGAAAACTGCTCGCATAGTTAAGACATACGTGAGTGCCGATAACTTGGTAAGAGATGTTGACATAAAAACAAGTACCGGTCAATTTTTGAACAGACCAGTACACCGATTGTGTTTGTTAGAAAGAGCACGAGAGGAATCGGGAAATTATGACCAACAATCCTTTAAACCCGAGACAATCGTATATAAACAATAAATAATAAACGATGAACAGTTTTTGGTTTGGATGTCCTAGCCAAAAAATAATAATATTTGTAAGCTTGGTTAAATTATAACTGTTCAAAGAGACTAAAGTAACTCGTTCTAATTTAAGGGAGCGGAGTTGTTGTATATTATTTATTATGTGGTTAAATTTTGTAAATAGTATTTGGATAAAAATAAATCATAAATCAAATAATTTCATTGTATACAATTACTAAATTGGTATAATATGTTTCAGATTATTTGCAGGTTGATGCGTAATAATACATTATTTGTTACAGGCAGATGCAATTATCAGTATTTGTTGGAGGCAAATGTGTAGTTTCGTATTGATTGGCATTTTTGTGTGAAATAGTATTTGCTGATTTTGATTTGTATATGAGATAAAATTGTGAATAAATATTGAATAGTTCGGATATTATCATAAAATAAAAATTGTACATATGGTAATTTAGATTAGTATAATATGAGTGTTTGTGGTTCGTATTTAGTCAATGATTGTACGTGGTTTTACAGTATTTGTTAGAGTCAGTATGTATGAAAGTATATACGGTATGTATGACGACTCTGTGGTACACTATTTACTGATCTATATGCATCATGTGTGATGTTAAAATTATGATTAAAATGAACATAGGTATTCAATAAATTTATCATAACAAATATGGAGCTGTATACACTGTTCCGTCACTATGCACTTGCTGTGTGTACTAGAATGATAATTAGAACAATATAAATTAATGCATCTAAATTATTTGCATTAATATATATGGTCATTAAAATTGGAACCAAGTGACAATCCAGATCTGAGTGTATGTAATATTACTCTAAACTAATTCTCACTTACCGTTAAGCTAACCAAAATAAATAATAATTTGTAAATGTTGAGAATAATTATTTAGTGAGCATTTATCACGGTAATTATTCAGTAATATGTTTACAGATTAACATGTGTATACATTGTTGTCATGGAGACTATTGCTATGCAACAATATATATATGTTTGATATAACTCTTAAACTAAAGGATGAGCGTCCTTTAAAAGGAATTAAAATTAATGACAAATATAATTAGCATACCGGTAATTCAAGCTTAATTCATTGAATTAAAATAACAGTTTGTATGACTGTATGTATGTTAATTATACCGTGAATTAAAGACTTGAAACATTATACTAACTATGAATGTTTACAGTAGCGTTCAGGTTATGTAAGAGTCATTTCAGGTTGGGTAGTTCTACTCTCCACCTGACTAGTACCTAACTATTTGGTACGGCGGCTACTTTCTTCAATTAACTTTTGCAGAATTATTCGTCGGGGGAAACCAAAGATATGGATCATTAACCCTAGAAGACGGCGATCGTTGGAATATGAACTCTTGGAAGAAACATTTCCTATACTTCCGACTATCCTTCCGATCCTATCCTTCCGACTTATCAACCGCCTATCTACCGATGAATCTACCAGCTGTTATCTTATCTACCTGAGGAGATGATCATGTATCCAACAAGAACTCCCGAGATTTAACGATTGAGATTAACGCTTAAAGATTTCTAACTGATATACTAATCGTGTGGAATTCTACGTAAATGTTGACTCTACCGATTCTCAACGAATCTACCCGGGTGACGTATCTACTCGATTGACGGGATCTCGTTGATGACGATGATGATGATGATGATGATGACGTTCGGATCGCTGACGTTTGACGAATTCCTTTACACTCAAACTCAATGGTAACGATACACTCCATTGAACGCGAACTGCAAGTGACGATCTATTCAAACTCATTCAAACTCATACTAATCGAGTAAGTAGAGGGATTAAAGTTAAACTGTTTAGCGCTGACCATCCGATTATACCAAAGTCCACCCAAAGGTGTGGAGCATAAAACTTTGGGACTCAAAATTAATGAACCCCTAATTAATGACGAATGCGTAGTGATTTACAAACATAGATAATGGGTAAAGGTCCATACTGAACTTATGACAAATTGTTTCATACTGAATATTGTCAATTTCTTCTAAGCAAGATATTCAATGACTTACAAAGAGGATTTAAATTGTACAAACAGTTTCCCAGTCATTCCGTGATACTCAAACATTATTTCATTGGACGAAGGCTTAATATCTACGCGGGGAACTTCCGAAATCCTGGACGAAAGTATTTGAACTCGATCTGTTATTTGGAAAGTAGAATTATTAAAAGACGTAGACGACGGTATTCCAACAAGATCAAGCATCTACCTCCGCTGCAACTAAAAGATTTCATATCAGTACAAATCTTGACAATGAGAATAAGACTGATACTAATGACAGTGACATGATAGTTGTTAAGCACCCTAGATTTAAAGACACTTTAGATCTTAAGGAGAATAAACAACAATTAAAGGCTAAGACCAAAGGAAAAGTTTCTATCAGTAAATCTAATCCTGATATTGACGATAAGAAAAGGACTCATATAAAGAAACATCGTTGTACACCTGACTAAAATTAGAACTTATTAAAGACTGAGACTAAGAGTTGCTTTACTAATTATGCTAACAAGTAATGATTTAGTGTAAATATGTATATATATTTTGATTAGAAATTTAGTGATTTACATATTTAGTCGTTATTACCCTTGTTCGCAGTTATTTGAAAAGGAGTATACTCTATATTAACTATTTTTGTAAAATATATTTTAAATATATTTTTGAATATATCGCATACCCTTTTGAGGCCGGTGTGAAGTCACTCGTGTAATAACCATTGCCAATGTTGAGCTATATCGAGACAATCGGTGGTCCATCACGGCGAATTGGTATTTTACTCGGTAGAGAGTGCTTCCACCATAAGCAAACACATTACAATGGAAAACAACCCATGTAATACATTAGGAGGCCGGTTAGTGCGTGATATGACAAGGCATTTATGGGATTAATGTACATTCCCGCCCTTCTTGTCACAATATCTCCACGTTATACCGCATGTGTAGCCAGCCAATTATCACCTTGCTACTACCACAAGGGATAATATGCTTGTTGCATTGTTGTGCCTCACGATACTCCGGCCCATTTTAGTCATAATATCGTCTCTGAATGACCTTTTAATTAATCTGTCATTCTACCAATCTGTACGAGCGTATATGCGATGCGCGTAGGTTAGAATACCCTGTTATTATTTGTAGAGTCTGATAATGTTTAGTTAGGTTTTAAGAGGACTAAAATAATTAACTATTAACTAATTTGAGCATAATTATTTGTACAAATGCACCGAGATTGCATGTACTTGTAGTGCATTGCAATGCATTTAGGGCAAAGAGTAATATATTAAGTTTTATGTGTAAACTCAACGATATTATGTTTTCCGGGATGGTTGCCTATCTTATCTAACTCTCCGAGATTAGATTCCGAGATGTTCCGAGATATCTAGAAGAGGGACCCGGACAACACAAAGAACGGCCAAACCCGGTCAGTGAGTAGGACGTAAACCCTTGCACTTGTCTTGTCCATTAGCCTGAACAAAGCATTGGTAAGCGTGTTTCACCCCTGTTGTCACTTGCTCCCGCTTTGAGTTAGGAAACAGACCCGAATTGTCGTTCTGGAACACCATAACAAGTAAGTGTCAGAAATAAAGTGCTCAATTAGTGATTAATTACAAATCCAATAAAAATCAAACTAATGATTATTACATTTTACAAATTTGAGATATGTAACTAATGCATCTGGTTTACTGTGAAATTGCTCGTTGGAGATTAGCTTCTGATTGAAATCAACAAACTTAAAGCCGATAACGTTACGAGTCCGTAACGTTATTACGAACTGTCCAAACACGCACGGCTATACAACTAGAACAAAATAAGTTGGACTCACAATAACCACCTTGCGTTCGTGCGCGTACACTGTAACTAAGGTAACGGGAGCACTGTAACTAAGGTAATGGGAGCGCTGTAACTAAGGTAATGGGAGTAGTAGGAGAAGCATAGTTCTCGGCTAACTCCTCCCTAGCCTGGGCTACGGGCCACATCTCGGAGGCAATTAAAAAATGCCAAATTCCGGTGCTAAATCGAGGTGTTTAATGACCATCTGTCACCATCAATATTGATTCGCGTCGTTGCCTTCAACCAATCGCTGCCTATCACCTACGCGTAGCCTAACCTCGCGATGCCTGCCTTACTCCTACAGCTGTTACCACCCGCGCGTATTGGTTCGTGTCGTTG
>JAUCBJ010005370.1:0-117951 GCA_032718475.1 Nemertoderma westbladi
GGGCACTGCTGGCGAAGTAAAGACGAGGTCTAATAAGGAGTTTTGACGAGGTCGTCTTCGCTCCCGTTTACAGGGATGATGTCGTCTTTAGTAAAGGATTTACCGCAGAGATGGCAGTTGTCGAAATGGACAGCCTTGAAGGCGCGATCAGAGAAAACGCGGTATAATAGAATAACTGAAAAGAGAGTAGTAGTAGTAATATTAGTAGTAAAACCAACCTGCATCGCTTCTAATATCTCCGGGTCGTTAAATAAATCCTGTATCCCTCCAGGCATCCCACCAGGCATACCTCCAGGCATCCCTCCAGGCATCCCTCCAGGCATGGACCCCGAACCAAATGGTTCATCTCCCCCGTGTGGTCTCGTTCCTGCTGATCGTTTATCGGCCTCTTCCTTTGCGCGTTTACGTGCCGCCAACCGTCTTTTGATTTCCTTATCTTTGTGTTTTTGCTCGTACTACAGGGTTAAACATGTTACAGCTATGATTAAAGATGATTAAAAGTTATAATGCATCAATTGAAAATGTCCACTAAAGAGTCAAAGTTTGTCCAATCTTCCTTTGCTTCGTGGTTGCATTTCCTTTAGGAAATAATAATAATAATATAATAATAATATGGCTTATTTACTTGCTCACCTTCTAAAAAGAGTCATGCAGTTGGCATGAACTAAAATAACTGGGGTACTGTCTTGTAAGTCAACATTTTGAAATGCATACTGCTCCAAAAAGCAAATAAGTAGAAATAAAGTGTAAGATACATTTTGGCTGGACTATTATAAATTGTAATATTAAAAAAAAAAAAAAAACAATATTGAAGACCCTTAGCGGCTAGAGCCAAAAAATATATTTTTGACTTAAATGCTACTACTTCGTTATGCTTTATTTTCAGAAGTTGTTATCTGTTTTTTTTAATTAGCATGGTCGATTACGTGAAAAAATTCGAGCAGAATTGATACCAATTCGATGCCAAAAACTTAAAATTGGTTGAAAAAGTATTTGAAAAATAAAAAATTTCATTCCGAGATAATTTCCTTTCACTTTTGAACGCCTATGCTCCCAACTCAAGGAACTGCACTGTTTCAAAGGTGGTGATGCTGCATCCATTTCTCATCGTCAATTGGCATGGGCGCGGAGCGTCACAGTGAGTAAGGAAACCTGAGCTATATAACATTGGAGGTGCCTCATTGGTTCCCCCAAGCTTGACACTAGAACAAAGCCGCCTCCGCTTTGCAGGACATTGCTTTCGCCTTGAGGACCAGCCAGTTCATAATCTTGTACTTTGGCAGCCTCATGGAGTGAATAAGCATGGTGGACAGCCCATGACTTTCTTGAGACGCATCTTAAAGGACACTGGCCTTAAAGATGCGGATGATCTAGCAAATGTCATGGGTGATAGGGAGTTGTGGTGGCGCAATTTTGTCGACAAGCCGGCACAGCATTCTTAAAAATGCAGCTGCAATGCAGCATGCCGATACTAATAGTAGTAGTAAGTGTATCCAATAGCGAATCGTTATGAGGCCAACATCAATAATGGTAAAAATTAATACAATAAAATAAATACCTTATTACGATGTTGAGTGAGTTTATTAGCGTTTGGTAAGCACTTCTGGAGCCATCCGTTGGAGGTCTCGTCGAAATCAATCCTACACGCGGTACCCAGATGCGAGACAGCATCCTCCCAATGACCCAACAACATATGGGCCCGTCCCTTCCATTTGTGGCTCTGTACCGAGTCGGGATTGAGTCCAATACCCCGAGAACAGTCCCGAATAGCTGACAGCGGTTTCTTCAATTGAACGTAGCACCTATACATAAAGTAAATCGTAAGAAACATAGGAATAGACAGGGACGCTCTGTGGGTTGGGTACCTACCGGGCCCTCTTGGCATAGACAGAGATGATCTGTGGGTACCTACCGGGCCCTCTTGGCATAGACAGAGACGCTCTGTGGGTTGGGTACCTACCGGGCCCTCTTGGCATAGACAGAGATGATCTGTGGGTACCTACCGGGCCCTCTTGGCATAGACAGAGACGATCTGTGGGTTGGGTACCTACCGGGCCCTCTTGGCATAGACAGAGACGCTCTGTGGGTTGGGTACCTACCGGGCCCTCTTGGCATAGACAGAGATGATCTGTGGGTACCTACCGGGCCCTCTTGGCATAGACAGAGACGATCTGTGGGTTGGGTACCTACCGGGCCCTCTTGGCATAGACAGAGACGATCTGTGGGTACCTACCGGGCCCTCTTGGCATAGACAGAGATGATCTGTGGGTACCTACCGGGCCCTCTTGGCATAGACAGAGACGATCTGTGGGTTGGGTACCTACCGGGCCCTCTTGGCATAGACAGAGACGATCTGTGGGTACCTACTGGGCCCTCTTGGCATAGACAGAGACGATCTGTGGGTTGGGTACCTACCGGGCCGTCTTGGCATAGACAGAGACGATCTGTGGGTACCTACTGGGCCCTCTTAGCATAGACAGAGACGCTCTGTGGGTTGGGTACCTACCGGGCCCTCTTGGCATAGACAGAGACGCTCTGTGGGTTGGGTACCTACCGGGCCCTCTTGGCATAGACAGAGATGATCTGTGGGTACCTACCGGGCCCTCTTGGCATAGACAGAGACGATCTGTGGGTTGGGTACCTACCGGGCCCTCTTGGCATAGACAGAGACGATCTGTGGGTACCTACCGGGCCCTCTTGGCATAGACAGAGATGATCTGTGGGTACCTACCGGGCCCTCTTGGCATAGACAGAGACGATCTGTGGGTTGGGTACCTACCGGGCCCTCTTGGCATAGACAGAGACGATCTGTGGGTACCTACCGGGCCCTCTTGGCATAGACAGAGATGATCTGTGGGTACCTACCGGGCCCTCTTGGCATAGACAGAGACGCTCTGTGGGTTGGGTACCTACCAGGCCCTCTTGGCATAGACAGAGACGATCTGTGGGTTGGGTACCTACCGGGCCCTCTTGGCATAGACAGAGACGATCTGTGGGTTGGGTACCTACCGGGCCCTCTTGGCATAGACAGAGACGATCTGTGGGTACCTACTGGGCCCTCTTGGCATAGGCAGGGACGCTCTGTGGGTACCTACCGGGCCCTCTTGGCATAGACAGGGATGCTCTGTGGGTTGGGTACCTACCGGGCCCTCTTGGCATAGACAGAGATGATCTGTGGGTACCTACCGGGCCCTCTTGGCATAGACAGAGACGATCTGTGGGTTGGGTACCTACCGGGCCCTCTTGGCATAGACAGAGACGATCTGTGTGTACCTACTGGGCCCTCTTGGCATAGGCAGGGACGCTCTGTGGGTACCTACCGGGCCCTCTTGGCATAGACAGGGATGCTCTGTGGGTTGGGTACCTACCGGGCCCTCTTGGCATAGACAGAGACGATCTGTGGGTTGGGTACCTACCGGGCCCTCTTGGCATAGGCATAGGGACGCTCTGTGGGTTGGGTAACTACCGGGCCCTCTTGGCATAGACAGAGATGATCTGTGGGTACCTACCGGGCCCTCTTGGCATAGACAGAGACGATCTGTGGGTTGGGTACCTACCGGGCCCTCTTGGCATAGACAGAGATGATCTGTGGGTACCTACCGGGCCCTCTTGGCATAGACAGATACGCTCTGTGGGTTGGGTATCGATTAATCTGCTTACTGGGCGGAAAAGCCAACCAACCACCAAGGTTAAGGCTGAATCACCAGCCGATTGCCTGAATGGTTGGAAAGCCCACTTTGAAAAGCTCCTCAATAACGACAGGGTATTGCCTGATAACTTTATAGAAGTAAAAGTGTCTGAGTCTGTACTCCCAGATATTCCCATTGGCGATATCTCCTTTGCAGAAGTGAAGGCTGCTGCAAAGAGCATTAAGACCAATCGTGCCAGTGGAGTAGATGGTGTTCCCCCTGAGGTCTTTAAAATACCTGAGTGTTTAAAGCTCATCTATCCCATCATAGTAGACATGTACCGAACAACAAGAGTCCCACAAGAAATGAAAACAAATAAGTTGGTGCCAGTTCCCAAGAAGGGCAACCTAACACTCTATGGTTCTTTTCGGGGAATCTCATTGATCTCGATTGCTGCAAAGCTATACAATAGGATTCTATTAAATCGCATCAGGGATCCCATTGAGAGACTGCTCCGTGGAAATCAGAATGGGTTCCGTAAAGGTCGTGGGACCATGGAGCCCATTTTGGCACTTAGAAGGATAATTGAAGAGTTATCAAAAAAGAAAGACAGGCATCTGGCTGTTATCTTTGTTGACTTCTTCAAGGCCTTTGATTCAGTCTCTCGCTCACGTATGTTCAGCATACTTTCATTATATGGGATTCCTGATTAAATTATTGCAGCAATCAGATCAGTATACGATGGTTCGACAACATTTGTGTCTACTGTTGATGGTGACACAGAACCATTTGAAGTGTTATGGGGCATCCTCCAAGGAGACACACTTGCACCATTCTTGTTCATTATTGTGGTTGACTATGTTCTACGCATGTCCTTAGATCATCATAATGATGATGGGGTGATGATAACTCCACCTACTGGCTCCAGAAGTCGAGGAAATCCTGCCAAGTACCTAACTGATCTAGACTTTGCTGATGACTTAGGAGTACTCTCAGAATCATTAGAGGGAGCCCAACGGCTCCTCAGCTCATTAGAACATGCTGCTTCTAGTGTTGGTCTTTTTATTAACTCCAGAAAGACCAAAATTCTGACAGTTAACTTTGAAAGTCCTCAGCAAGTCTCTGATCGGATGAGCATAAGCTCAAAGGATGGTATGCTTGAGCATGTGGACGACTTCTGTTACCTGGGATCATGGATCCGGAAGTCAGGTGAGGACCTTCGAATACGTAAGGGAAAGGCATGGGCAGCCTTGAATAGGCTTTCCAGGATTTGGAAGTCACCGAGAATTAATCGGAAACTTAAGGTCCGATTATTTAGAGCAGCAGTAGTTCCAGTACTCCTCTACGGGAGTCCATGCTGGGCTCTAACTGCTGAGGACACCAAATCTCTGGATGGCACATTCACAAGAATGCTACGCCGGGTTCATTGTGTCAAGTACAATGCACACATCTCCAACCAGACACTATATAACATTGGAGGTGTCTCATTGGTTCCCCCAAGCTTGACACTAGAACAAAATCGCCTCCGCTTTGCAGGACATTGCTTTCGCCGTGAGGACCAGCCAGTGCATAATCTTGTACTTTGGCAGCCTCATGGAGTGAATAAGCATGGTGGACAGCCCATGACTTTCTTGAGACGCATCTTAAAGGACACTGGCCTTAAAGATGCGGATGATCTAGCAAATGTCATGGGTGATAGGGAGTTGTGGCGGTGCAATTTTGTTGACAAGCCGGCACAGCATTCTTAAAAATGCAGCTGCAATGCAGCATGCCGATCCTAGTAGTAGTAGTACTTACCGGGCCCTCTTAGCATAGACAGGGATGCTCTGTGGGTTGGGTACCTACCGGGCCCTCTTGGCATAGACAGAGACGATCTGTGGGTACCTACTGGGCCCTCTTGGCATAGGCAGAGACGCTCTGTGGGTTGGGTACCTACCGGGCCCTCTTGGTATAGACAGGGACGCTCTGTGGGTTGGGTACCTACTGGGCCCTCTTGCCATAGACAGGGACGCTCTGTGGGCACCTACCGGGCCCTCTTGGCATAGGCAGGTACGCTCTGTGGGTACCTACCGGGCCCTCTTGGCATAGGCAGGGACGCTCTGTGGGTACCTACCGGGCCCTCTTGGCATAGACAGGGATGCTCTGTGGGTTGGGTACCTACCGGGCCCTCTTGGCATAGACAGGGACGCTCTGTGGGTACCTACCGGGCCCTCTTGTCATAGACAGGGACGCTCTGTGGGTACCTACTGGACCCTCTTGGCATATCTAGGGACGCTCTGTGGGTACCAACTGGGCCCTCTTGGCATAGACAGGGACGCTCTGTGGGTACCTACCGGGCCCTCTTGGAATAGGCAGGGATGCTCTGTGGGTACCTACCGGGCCCTCTTGGCATAGACAGAGACGATCTGTGGGTACCTACCGGGCCCTCTTGGCATAGACAAGGACACTCTGTGGGTACCTACCGGGCCCTCTTGGCATAGACAGGGATGCTCTGTGGGTTGGGTACCTACCGGGCCCTCTTGGCATAGACAGGGATGCTCTGTGGGTTGGGTACCTACCGGGCCCTCTTGGCATAGGCAGGGATGCTCTGTGGGTTGGATACCTACCGGGCCCTCTTGGCATAGACAGGGATGTTCTGTGGGTTAAGTACGTACCAGGCCCTCTTGGCATAGACAGGGATGCTCTGTGGGTTGGGTACCTACCGGGCCCTCTTGGCATAGACAGGGACGCTCTGTGGGTTGGGTACCTACCGGGCCCTTTTGGCATAGACAGGGATGTTCTGTGGGTTAAGTACCTACCAGGCCCTCTTGGCATAGACAAGGATGCTCTGTGGGTTGGGTACCTACCGGGCCCTCTTGGCATAGACAGGGACGCTCTGTGGGTTGGGTACCTACCGGGCCCTTTTGGCATAGACAGGGATGCTCTGTGGGTTGGGTACCTACCGGGCCCTCTTGGCATAGACAGGGACGCTCTGTGGGTTGGGTACCTACCGGGCCCTCTTGGCATAGACAGGGACGCTCTGTGGGTACCTACCGGGCCCTTTTGGCATAGACAGGGATGCTTTGTGGGTTGGGTACCTACCGGGCCCTCTTGGCATAGACAGAGATGATCTGTGGGTACCTACCGGGCCCTCTTGGCATAGACAGGGACGCTCTGTGGGTTGGGTACCTACCGGGCCCTCTTGGCATAGACAGGGATGTTCTGTGGGTTAAGTACCTACCAGGCCCTCTTGGCATAGACAGGGATGCTCTGTGGGTTGGGTACCTACCGGGCCCTTTTGGCATAGACAGGGATGCTCTGTGGGTTGGGTACCTACCGGGCCCTTTTGGCATAGACAGGGATGCTCTGTGGGTTGGGTACCTACCAGGCCCTCTTGGCATAGACAGAGACGATCTGTGGGTTGGGTACCTACCGGGCCCTCTTGGCATAGACAGGGATGTTCTGTGGGTTAAGTACCTACCAGGCCCTCTTGGCATAGACAGGGATGTTCTGTGGGTTAAGTACCTACCAGGCCCTCTTGGCATAGACAGGGACGCTCTGTGGGTTGGGTACCTACCGGGCCCTCTTGGCATAGACAGGGATGCTCTGTGGGTTGGGTACCTACCAGGCCCTCTTGGCATAGACAGAGACGATCTGTGGGTTGGGTACCTACCGGGCCCTCTTGGCATAGACAGGGATGCTCTGTGGGTTGGGTACCTACCAGGCCCTCTTGGCATAGACAGAGACGATCTGTGGGTTGGGTACCTACCGGGCCCTCTTGGCATAGACAGGGATGTTCTGTGGGTTAAGTACCTACCAGGCCCTCTTGGCATAGGCAGGGACGCTCTGTGGGTTGGGTACCTACCGGGCCCTCTTGGCATAGACAGGGATGCTCTGTGGGTTGGGTACCTACCAGGCCCTCTTGGCATAGACAGAGACGATCTGTGGGTTGGGTACCTACCGGGCCCTCTTGGCATAGACAGGGATGCTCTGTGGGTTGGGTACCTACCGGGCCCTTTTGGCATAGACAGGGATGCTCTGTGGGTTGGGTACCTACCGGGCCCTTTTGGCATAGACAGGGATGCTCTGTGGGTTGGGTACCTACCGGGCCCTTTTGGCATAGACAGGGATGCTCTGTGGGTTGGGTACCTACCGGGCCCTCTTGGCATAGACAGGGATGCTCTGTGGGTTGGGTACCTACCAGGCCCTCTTGGCATAGACAGAGACGATCTGTGGATTGGGTACCTACCGGGCCCTCTTGGCATAGACAGGGATGCTCTGTGGGTTGGGTACCTACCGGGCCCTCTTGGCATAGACAGAGATGCCCTGTGGGTAACTACCGGGCCCTCTTGGCATAGACATGGATGCTGTGTGGGTTGGGTACCCTCCGGGCCCTCTTGGCATAGACAGAGATGCCCTGTGGGTACCTACCGGGCCCTCTTGGCATAGACATGGATGCTCTGTGGGTTGGGTACCTACCAGGCCCTCTTGGCATAGACAGAGACGATCTGTGGGTTGGGTACCTACCGGGCCCTCTTGGCATAGACAGGGATGCTCTGTGGGTTGGGTACCTACCGGGCCCTCTTGGCATAGACAGAGATGCCCTGTGGGTACCTACCGGGCCCTCTTGGCATAGACAGGGATGCTCTGTGGGTTGGGTACCTACCGGGCCCTCTTGGCATAGACAGAGATGCCCTGTGGGTACCTACCGGGCCCTCTTGGCATAGACAGAGATGATCTGTGGGTACCTACCGGGCCCTCTTGGCATAGACATGGATGCTGTGTGGGTTGGGTACCTACCGGGCCCTCTTGGCATAGACAGGGATGCTCTGTGGGTTGGGTACCTACCGGGCCCTTTTGGCATAGACAGGGATGCTCTGTGGGTTGGGTACCTACCGGGCCCTCTTGGCATAGACAGAGACGATCTGTGGGTTGGGTACCTACCGGGCCCTCTTGGCATAGACAGAGATGCTCTGTGGGTTGGGTACCTACCAGGCCCTCTTGGCATAGACAGAGACGATCTGTGGGTACCTACCGGGCCCTCTTGGCATAGACAGAGACGATCTGTGGGTACCTACTGGGCCCTCTTGGCATAGACAGGGATGCTCTGTGGGTTGGGTACCTACCAGGCCCTCTTGGCATAGACAGAGACGATCTGTGGGTTGGGTACCTACCGGGCCCTCTTGGCATAGACAGAGACGATCTGTGGGTTGGGTACCTACCGGGCCCTCTTGGCATAGACAGAGACGATCTGTGGGTACCTACCGGGCCCTCTTGGCATAGACAGAGACGATCTGTGGGTACCTACCGGGCCCTCTTGGCATAGACAAGGACACTCTGTGGGTACCTACCGGGCCCTCTTGGCATAGACAGGGATGCTCTGTGGGTTGGGTACCTACCGGGCCCTCTTGGCATAGACAGGGATGCTCTGTGGGTTGGGTACCTACCGGGCCCTCTTGGCATAGGCAGGGATGCTCTGTGGGTTGGATACCTACCGGGCCCTCTTGGCATAGACAGGGATGTTCTGTGGGTTAAGTACCTACCAGGCCCTCTTGGCATAGACAGGGATGCTCTGTGGGTTGGGTACCTACCGGGCCCTCTTGGCATAGACAGGGACGCTCTGTGGGTTGGGTACCTACCGGGCCCTTTTGGCATAGACAGGGATGTTCTGTGGGTTAAGTACCTACCAGGCCCTCTTGGCATAGACAAGGATGCTCTGTGGGTTGGGTACCTACCGGGCCCTCTTGGCATAGACAGGGACGCTCTGTGGGTTGGGTACCTACCGGGCCCTTTTGGCATAGACAGGGATGCTCTGTGGGTTGGGTACCTACCGGGCCCTCTTGGCATAGACAGGGACGCTCTGTGGGTTGGGTACCTACCGGGCCCTCTTGGCATAGGCAGGGATGCTCTGTGGGTTGGATACCTACCGGGCCCTCTTGGCATAGACAGGGATGTTCTGTGGGTTAAGTACCTACCAGGCCCTCTTGGCATAGACAGGGATGCTCTGTGGGTTGGGTACCTACCGGGCCCTCTTGGCATAGACAGGGACGCTCTGTGGGTACCTACCGGGCCCTTTTGGCATAGACAGGGATGCTTTGTGGGTTGGGTACCTACCGGGCCCTCTTGGCATAGACAGAGATGATCTGTGGGTACCTACCGGGCCCTCTTGGCATAGACAGGGACGCTCTGTGGGTTGGGTACCTACCGGGCCCTCTTGGCATAGACAGGGATGTTCTGTGGGTTAAGTACCTACCAGGCCCTCTTGGCATAGACAGGGATGCTCTGTGGGTTGGGTACCTACCGGGCCCTTTTGGCATAGACAGGGATGCTCTGTGGGTTGGGTACCTACCGGGCCCTTTTGGCATAGACAGGGATGCTCTGTGGGTTGGGTACCTACCAGGCCCTCTTGGCATAGACAGAGACGATCTGTGGGTTGGGTACCTACCGGGCCCTCTTGGCATAGACAGGGATGTTCTGTGGGTTAAGTACCTACCAGGCCCTCTTGGCATAGACAGGGATGTTCTGTGGGTTAAGTACCTACCAGGCCCTCTTGGCATAGACAGGGACGCTCTGTGGGTTGGGTACCTACCGGGCCCTCTTGGCATAGACAGGGATGCTCTGTGGGTTGGGTACCTACCAGGCCCTCTTGGCATAGACAGAGACGATCTGTGGGTTGGGTACCTACCGGGCCCTCTTGGCATAGACAGGGATGCTCTGTGGGTTGGGTACCTACCAGGCCCTCTTGGCATAGACAGAGACGATCTGTGGGTTGGGTACCTACCGGGCCCTCTTGGCATAGACAGGGATGTTCTGTGGGTTAAGTACCTACCAGGCCCTCTTGGCATAGACAGGGACGCTCTGTGGGTTGGGTACCTACCGGGCCCTCTTGGCATAGACAGGGATGCTCTGTGGGTTGGGTACCTACCAGGCCCTCTTGGCATAGACAGAGACGATCTGTGGGTTGGGTACCTACCGGGCCCTCTTGGCATAGACAGGGATGCTCTGTGGGTTGGGTACCTACCGGGCCCTTTTGGCATAGACAGGGATGCTCTGTGGGTTGGGTACCTACCGGGCCCTTTTGGCATAGACAGGGATGCTCTGTGGGTTGGGTACCTACCGGGCCCTTTTGGCATAGACAGGGATGCTCTGTGGGTTGGGTACCTACCGGGCCCTCTTGGCATAGACAGGGATGCTCTGTGGGTTGGGTACCTACCAGGCCCTCTTGGCATAGACAGAGACGATCTGTGGATTGGGTACCTACCGGGCCCTCTTGGCATAGACAGGGATGCTCTGTGGGTTGGGTACCTACCGGGCCCTCTTGGCATAGACAGAGATGCCCTGTGGGTAACTACCGGGCCCTCTTGGCATAGACATGGATGCTGTGTGGGTTGGGTACCCTCCGGGCCCTCTTGGCATAGACAGAGATGCCCTGTGGGTACCTACCGGGCCCTCTTGGCATAGACATGGATGCTCTGTGGGTTGGGTACCTACCAGGCCCTCTTGGCATAGACAGAGACGATCTGTGGGTTGGGTACCTACCGGGCCCTCTTGGCATAGACAGGGATGCTCTGTGGGTTGGGTACCTACCGGGCCCTCTTGGCATAGACAGAGATGCCCTGTGGGTACCTACCGGGCCCTCTTGGCATAGACAGGGATGCTCTGTGGGTTGGGTACCTACCGGGCCCTCTTGGCATAGACAGAGATGCCCTGTGGGTACCTACCGGGCCCTCTTGGCATAGACATGGATGCTGTGTGGGTTGGGTACCTACCGGGCCCTCTTGGCATAGACAGGGATGCTCTGTGGGTTGGGTACCTACCGGGCCCTCTTGGCATAGACAGAGATGCCCTGTGGGTACCTACCGGGCCCTCTTGGCATAGACAGGGATGCTCTGTGGGTTGGGTACCTACCGGGCCCTCTTGGCATAGACAGAGATGCCCTGTGGGTACCTACCGGGCCCTCTTGGCATAGACATGGATGCTGTGTGGGTTGGGTACCTACCGGGCCCTCTTGGCATAGACAGGGATGCTCTGTGGGTTGGGTACCTACCAGGCCCTCTTGGCATAGACAGAGACGATCTGTGGGTTGGGTACCTACCGGGCCCTCTTGGCATAGACAGGGATGCTCTGTGGGTTGGGTACCTACAAGGCCCTCTTGGCATAGACAGAGACGATCTGTGGGTTGGGTACCTACCGGGCCCTCTTGGCATAGACAGGGATGCTCTGTGGGTTGGGTACCTACCGGGCCCTTTTGGCATAGACAGGGATGCTCTGTGGGTTGGGTACCTACCGGGCCCTCTTGGCATAGACAGGGATGCTCTGTGGGTTGGGTACCTACCAGGCCCTCTTGGCATAGACAGAGACGATCTGTGGGTTGGGTACCTACCGGGCCCTCTTGGCATAGACAGAGACGATCTGTGGGTTGGGTACCTACCGGGCCCTCTTGGCATAGACAGAGACGATCTGTGGGTACCTACCGGGCCCTCTTGGCATAGACAGGGACGCTCTGTGGGCACCTACTGGGCCCTCTTGTCATAGACAGGGACGCTCTGTGGGTACCTACCGGGCCCTCTTGGCATAGACAGGGACGCTCTGTGGGCACCTACTGGGTCCTCTTGGCATAGGCAGGGACGCTCTGTGGGTACCTACCGGGCCCTCTTGGCATAGACAGGGATGCTCTGTGGGTTGGGTACCTACCGGGCCCTCTTGGCATAGACAGTGACGATCTGTGGGTACCTACCGGGCCCTCTTGGCATAGGCAGGGATGCTCTGTGGGTTGGGTACCTACCGGGCCCTCTTGGCATAGGCAGGGATGCTCTGTGGGTTGGGTACCTACCGGGCCCTCTTGGCATAGACCGAGACGATCTGTGGGTACCTACCGGGCCCTCTAGGCATAGGCAGAGACGCTCTGTGGGTTGGGTACCTACCGGGCCCTCTTGGCATAGACAGAGACAATATGTGGGTACCTACTGGGCCCTCTTGGCATAGACAGAGACAATATGTGGGTACCTACCGGGCCCTCTTGGCATAGGCAGAGACGCTCTGTGGGTTGGGTACCTACCGGGCCCTCTTGGCATAGACAGTGACGATCTGTGGGTACCTACCGGGCCCTCTTGGCATAGGCAGGGATGCTCTGTGGGTTGAGTACCTACCGGGCCCTCTTGGCATAGACCGAGACGATCTGTGGGTACCTACCGGGCCCTCTAGGCATAGGCAGAGACGCTCTGTGGGTTGGGTACCTACCGGGCCCTCTTGGCATAGACAGTGACGATCTGTGGGTACCTACCGGGCCCTCTAGGCATAGGCAGAGACGCTCTGTGGGTTGGGTACCTACCGGGCCCTCTTGGCATAGACAGTGACGATCTGTGGGTACCTACCGGGCCCTCTAGGCATAGGCAGAGACGCTCTGTGGGTTGGGTACCTACCGGGCCCTCTTGGCATAGACAGTGACGATCTGTGGGTACCTACCGGGCCCTCTTGGCATAGGCAGGGATGCTCTGTGGGTTGAGTACCTACCGGGCCCTTGACAGGGAGGCTTTGCTGAGGTTAGTACTTTGGTTGAAGTCGGAATTCGGGTGCAATTGTTTTCTTTAGATTTATACTGTAGACCTACTAACTAGACTTAGGCAGTTGTAACTACTTAATAATATCGTACAGTAATTATCCTAAGGCCTCAATGGGGTGGGTTGGGTTGGTAACACGTGCATGCTCTCATTAAATATTTTAGTTGAATCGTATTAGGTATAGGTTTAAATTTATTACATCATTATATTGGATATTATACGAGTCCTATGGGCTCAATCAATCAATCAATCAATCTGTGGGTTGGATATCTACCGGGCCCTCTTGGCATAGACAGTGACCATCTGTGGGTACCTACCGGGCCCTCTTGGCATAGACAGGGACGCTCTGTGGGTTGGGTACCTACCGGGCCCTCTTGGCATAGACAGAGATGATCTGTGGGTACCTACCGGGCCCTCTTGGCATAGGCAGGGACGCTCTGTGGGTTTAAAAGAATAGCATCAGTGAAATGTTTCACGGCTTCTAAGAATTCTCCATCCCCCAGCGCCATGTTACCCTGAGCTATAAAGGCCCCGGCGCCTTCGTTATCCTCCTCACTGATGGCTTTATCGGGGTCTCCCATCTCCTGAGGATCGTCTTTTTCTCCAACTATAACATCCTCATTATCCAAGTCAACATCACTCTCTTCAGTACTTGAGTTCTCCTCATCAAGCCCTGGAGTAGACCCAGTTTTCTACGGAAAATAATTTCCAATTATTACAGGGTTACCACTTTACTAGTGTAATATTGTATTTGTAACCAAGTAACATAAAGGACCCCCTTGGAAATACGCTGCAAAGCTTAAGGGGTAATCCTGTATGTTATGTTGGACAATACCTTTATACCGGTACATTGTTAGGTGTATTTGTTATTGTTTTTACATAATGTATAAATAAATAAATCTATCTATCTATTTATTTCAATTTAAATTTTACTCTTCAATGCATAAGAGATCAAATAATTGCATACTAAACCTAAATCGTGTGGCTTTGATCTCATTGGAACCGCAATGGTCGATTTAGTTGTGCTAGAGGTATGTTATAAGACCAAATTACCACTATTTTGAACTTATGGCCTATATTTCATATTACAAGCCAAGACTTCGACCTCATTATGATGCGATAGATTGCGAAGTATCTGCGAAGAATTCTCATTGTAGTCATTTTTAGTGTTGTTATCTGATTATTGGTATCATTTGGGCTTCTTATAACTACAACGCTAGATTTAGATACACAATAATCATGTTTTATAAGACCAAATCATCAGTACTTTTACAGTTATTGCCTACATCGCTACTGTCGCTAATGATTATTGTCTATCAGCATTTGCAGTTGCAAGAGACCCAAACAGCCAAAATGAAACCCATAATACACCACCAAAGAAGCATACTTTTCAATAGTATCTACATCATTGTCCAGAATAGGGTGTTTCCCTTCACCTCTATGGGGCTTTCTATTATTCCTACCTGTCCCAAATACGTTGTGTAATGATTTCCAACCTGTCCAATATAGGGGCATCCAATCAAATCATCATATGAGCCAACTCCTCTTCATCGGACCAATACCAACATTCCTAAAGTTAGGCATCTCCCTTATTGGCTATATAATGTAAAGGTTAATGGAAAATTCCACTGATATATAATCAAAGTGTCAACTACGATTCCAGGGCTCATTATAACAACCTATACTTGACAGAGCAACGTATTTGGGACAAGAGCTGGTTGAGGTATATGTACAGTGGAAATTCCCATTCTAAATAAGGGCATTCGGAATACTTGTTCCCTAGTTATGGTTAAACATATACTGTGGGTGCCTTGCAAATGGCCTGTAAGACTGTGATGCATTATAGGCTATAGTGTCATCATAGTCACGTTATTTAATTTCATGTTGTACAATTTATTCATATTGTGCAATTTATTCATGTTGTGCAATTTATTCATTGTGCAATTTATTCACTTATAATAAATCTTAATACATTCGTATATTAATAATTAAATGACAATCAAATTAGTGATATCGCAACCTCCTCCCCCGGAATCAACTTCATCCCAAATAGTCCTTAATAAGTCTTAAATTTGACTCAAATAAGTTGTTAGTGTCGCATATAGGGTGTTTGTGTCCCATATAGGTTGATTTTGTCCAAAATAGCGTGTAGCTTTATCAAAATTATTTCAAATAGTTGATAAATGTAAATGAATACTGAAAAGAATATCGACTTCATAATCATAGCTTTAATTCCAATTTGTCCCAAATAGGTTGTTTATGTCCCATATAGGGTGTTTGTGTCCCACACAGGGTGTTTTTGTACCAAATTGCATGTAACTTCCTCAAAATGATTTTACATAGTTTATAAATATGATGGAAATACTCAAAAGAAAATATAATACACTATCATAGCTTTAATTTAAATTTGTCCCAAATAGGTTGTTTGTGCCCCACATAGGGTGTTTGTGTCCCGTATATGGTGTGAAGTACTTATAATGATTTCAAATAGTTTCGAAATGTAATGGAATCTCAAAAGAATATAGAATTCACTATCATACATAGCTTTCATTTAAATTTGTCCCAAATAGGTTGTTTGTTTCCCAAATAGCGTGTGACTTTCTCAAAATGATTTTAAATAGTTTCTAAATTTCATGGAATAATCAAAAGAATATAGAATTCACTACTATAGCTTTAATTTCAATTTGTCCCAAATAGGTTGTTTTTGTCCCATATAGGGTGTTTGTGTCCCGTATAGGGTGTGAATTGCTTATAATAATTTCAAGTAGTTTCTAAATGTAATGGAATAATAAAAAGAATATAGAATTCACTACCATAGCTATAATTTAAATTTGTCCCAAATAGGTTGTTTTTGGCCCATATAGGGTGTTTGTGTCCCATATAGGGTGTTTGTGTCCCAAATTGCGTGTGACTTTCTCAAAATGATTTTACATAGTTTATAAATATAATGGAAAACTTAAAAGAAAATATAATTCACTATCATTTTTTCTTTAATTTAAATTTGTCCCAAATAGGTTGTTTGTGTCCTGTATAGGGTGTTTCTGTCCTGAATAGGGGAATACAGCTTGCCAACACATTGTTGCTGAATAGGGTGTACATTTCTTATAATGATTTTAAATAGTTTCTAAATGAAATGGAATACTCAAAAGAATATAGAATTCACTATCAGAGCGTTAATTTAAATTTGTTCCAAATATGTTGTTTGTGTCCCAAATTAGGTGTTTGTGTCCCATATAGGGTGTTTGTGTCTTATATAGCGTGTGACTTTCTCAAAATGATTTTAAATAGTTTCTAAATCTCATGGAATCCTCAAAAGAATATAGAATTCACTACCATAGCTTTAATTTCAATTTGTCCCAAATAGGTTGTTTTTGTCCCATATTGGGGGTTTGTATCCCATAAAGGGTGTGTTTTGCTTATAATGATTTCCAATAGTTTCTAAATGTAGGGGAATACTCAAAAGAATATAGAATTCACTACAATAGCTTTAATTTCAATTTGTCCCAAATTTGTTTTTGGCCCATATAGGGTGTTTATGTCCTGTATAGGGTGTTTGTGTCCCAAATAGCGTGTGACTTTCTCAAAATGATTTTAAATAGTTTCTAATTCTCATGGAATCCTCAAAAGAATATAGAATTCACTACCATAGCTTTAATTTCAATTTGTCCCAAATAGGTTGTTTTTGTCCCATATAGGGTGTTTGTGTCCCGTATAGGGTGTGTATTGCTTATAATGATTTCAAATGGTTTCTAAATTGTTGACAAGCCGGCACAGCATTCTTAAAAATGCAGCTGCAATGCAGCATGCCGATCCTAGTAGTAGTAGATCCTAGTAAATGTAGGGGAATACTCAAAAGAATATAGAATTCACTACCATAGCTTTAATTTGAATTTGTTCCAAATAGGTTGTTTATGTCCCATATAGGGTGTTTGTGTCCCATATAGGGTGTTTTTGTCCCAAATTGCGTGTGACTTTCTCAAAATGATTTTACATAGTTTATAAATATAATGGAATACTCAAAAGAAAATAGAATTCACTATCATAGGTTTAATTAAATTGAATTGAATTAAATTATTGAATTAATTGAATTAAATTGAATTACATTTTCTTTTGAGTATTTCCATTATATTTATAAACTATGTAAAATAATTTTGAGAAAGTCATACGCTATTTGGCATACAAACGCCCTATATGTGACAAAAACAACCTTTTTGGGACAAATTTAAATTAAAGCTATGATACTGAATTATATTTTCTTTTGAGTATTCTATTATATTTATAAACTATGTAAAATCATTTTGAGAAAGTCACACGCTATTTGGGACACAAACACCCTATATGGGACACAAACACCCTATATGGGACAAAAACAACCTATTTGGGACAGATTGAAATTAAAGCTATGGTGGTGAATTCTATATTTTTTTGAGTATTCCATGAGATTTAGAAACTAATTAAAATCATTTTGAGAAAGTCACACGCTATTTGGGATACAAACACCCTATATGGGACACAAACAACCTATTTGGGACAAATTTAAATGAAAGCTATGATAGTGAATTCTATTTTCTTTTGAGTATTCCATCACATTTCGAAACTATTTGAAATCATTATAAGCACTTCACACCCTACACGGGACACAAACACCCTATATGGGACACAAACAACCTATTTGGGACAAATTTTAATTAAAGCTATGATAGTGGATTCTATTTTCTTTTGAGTATTTCCATTATATTTATAAACTATGTAAAATCATTTTGAGAAAGTCATACGCTATTTGGCACACAAGCACCCTATATGGGACAAAACAACCTATTTGGGACAAATTTAAATTAAAGCTATGATACTGAATTATATTTTATTTTGAATATTCCATTATATTTATAAACTATGTAAAATCATTTTGAGAAAGTCACACACTATTTGGGACACAAACACCCTATATGGGACACAAACACCCTATATGGGACATAAACAACCTATTTGGGACAAATTTAAATTAAAGCTATGATAGTGAATTCTATATTCTTTTGAGTATTCCATTACATTTAGAAACTATTTGAAATCATTATACGCAATTCACACCCTATACGGGACACAAACACCCTATATGGAAGAAAAACAACCTATTTGGGACAAATTGAAATTAAAGCTATGGTATTAAATTATATATTCTTTTGAGTATTCCATGAGATTTAGAAACTATTTAAAATCATTTTGAGAAAGTGACATGCTATTTGGGACACAAACACCCTATATGGGACACAAACACCCTATATGGGACATAAACAACCTATTTGGGACAAAATTAAATGAAAGCTATGATAGTGAATTTTATTTTCTTTTGAGTATTCCATCACATTTCGAAACTATTTGAAATCATTATAAGCACGTCACACCCTATACGGGACACAAACACCCTATATGGGACACAAACAACCTATTTGGGACAAATTTTAATTAAAGCTATGATAGTGGATTCTATTTTCTTTTCAGTATTTCCATTATATTTATAAACTATGTAAAATCATTTTGAGAAAGTCATACGCTACTTGGCACACAAACACCCTATATGGGACAAAACAACCTATTTGGGACAAATTTAAATTAAAGCTATGATACTGAATTATATTTTATTTTGAATATTCCATTATATTTATATACTATGTAAAATCATTTTGAGAAAGTCACACACTATTTGGGACACAAACACCCTATATGGGACACAAACACCCTATATGGGACATAAACAACATATTTGGGACAAATTTAAATTAAAGCTATGATAGTGAATTCTATATTCTTTTGAGTATTCCATTACATTTCGAAACTATTTGAAATCATTATAAGCACTTCACACCCTATACGGGACACAAACACCCTATTTGGAACATAAACAACCTATTTGGGACAAATTTAAATGAAAGCTATGATAGTGAATTCTATATTATTTTGAGTATTCCATTACATTTAGAAAATATTTGAAATCATTATAAGCAATTCATACCCTTTATGGGACACAAACACCCTATATGGGACAACAACAACCTATTTGGGACAAATTGAAATTAAAGCTATGGTGGTGAATTCTATATTTTTTTGAGTATTCCATGAGATTTAGAAACTAATTAAAATCATTTTGAGAAAGTCACACGCTATTTGGGACACAAACACCCTATATGGGACACAAACAACCTATTTGGGACTAATTTAAATGAAAGCTATGATAGTGAATTCTATTTTCTTTTGAGTATTCCATCACATTTCGAAACTATTTGAAATCATTATAAGCACTTCACACCCTATACGGGACACAAACACCCTATATGGGACACAAACAACCTATTTGGGACAAATTTTAATTAAAGCTATGATAGTGGATTCTATTTTCTTTTGAGTATTTCCATTATATTTATAAACTATGTAAAATCATTTTGAGAAAGTCATACGCTATTTGGCACAAAAACACCCTATATGGGACAAAACAACCTATTTGGGACAAATTTAAATTAAAGCTATGATACTGAATTATATTTTATTTTGAATATTCCATTATATTTATAAACTATGTAAAATCATTTTGAGAAAGTCACACACTATTTGGGACACAAACACCCTATATGGGACACAAACACCCTATATGGGACATAAACAACCTATTTGGGACAAATTTAAATTAAAGCTATGATAGTGAATTCTATTTTCTTTTGAGTATTCCATCACATTTCGAAACTATTTGAAATCATTATAAGCACTTCACACCCTATACGGGACACAAACATCCTATATGGGACGGGACACAAACAACCTATTTGGGACAAATTTAAGACTTATTAAGGACTATTTGGGATGAAGTTGAGTCTGGGGGAGGAGGTTGCGATATCACTAATTTGATTGTCATTTAATTATTATTATACGAATGTATTTATATTTATTATATGTGAATAAATTGCACCACATGAATAAATTGCACAATGAATAAATTGCACAACATGAATAAATTGCACAATATGAATAAATTGCACAACATGAAATGAAATAAAGTGACTATGGTGACACTATAGCCTATAATGCATCACAGTCTTACAGGCCATTTGCAAGGCACCCACAGTATATCTTTAACCATAACTAGGGAACATGTATTCCAAATGCCCTTATTTAGAATGGGAATTTCCACTGTACATATACCTAAACCATCTCTTGTCCCAAATACGTTGCTCTGTCCAGTATAGGTTGTTATAATGAGCCCCGGATTCGTAGTTGACACTTGGATTATATATCAGTGGAATTTTCCATTAACCTTTACATTATATAGCCAATAAGGGAGATGCCTAACTTTAGGAATGTTGGTATTGGTCCGATGACGAGGAGTTGGCTCATATGATGATTTGATTGGATGCCCCTATATTGGACAGGTTGGAAATCATTACACAACGTATTTGGGACAGGTAGGAATAATAGAAAGCCCCATAGAAGTGAAGGGAAACACCCTATTCTGGACAATGATGTAGACACTACTCATACTTTTGGCATAGGGAGGGCCTACAATGATAATTCCTCACAGATACAGTAATACTGTAGGTCTAATATAGGGCAGTAGGGAGGGATGTATCAATCAATAGTGTTCGCTTACCGTTGCACCTACGTCCGGCTGGGGGCTTCCCCAGGCTTCTTTGGGCTTTTCTGTTGGTTTTGGGGGTAATGTTGCACCCAGACTCTCCAGATACGACCGAAAGAAACCGAGTTCTGGACGATGAAGCACAGTAGAGTCATTCCTCAAAACCGCAACGAACTCTTCTAGTAGTTTGAGTTGCTCTGTATTCGACATTATTTAATCGTTAGTCGGTACTGCGGTAGCCTACCTCACTGCTCTGCTCTACACTGCTACAGGCTGACAGGTGACGGTACACACACATACATACAGACTGGATGCAGTGCAGATACTGACGTATTAAGATTAACCTACACAACACATACTGACATAGGCCTATGCAGATAGGGGCGCACCTGAAATTGACTTGTCGCGCACCTTATCATAGGCCTAATCCACATGCCTTACGCTTACGGTACTGGATAACGGTACTGCATACCGGTACCAGGTACCATGGGGGGCCATACACTGATACAAAATCGCGAAGTTTATAGGGTTGCCTACGCATATCACAAAAAATCGCAATCCAGAATGCACCGGTCTGCCAGTCTGACGGTAGCGTGGTGGCCTACCCAGCTGCAGCTACCATCCTGCCACCTGCCGTCTGACCGTAGTGCATTAGGCCTACATCCACATCAGTACCTGTACATTCCAAGGACTACTATCTGACTATACTACAGGACTGGCACACTACTGCACTAGGGTGGTTAAAAAAAAACCAACTTTCGCTATCAATGTTACTACATACGAGAATTTGTTCCAAATTGTGTAAAAACTCGATAAATATCAACGATGGTGTCCAAAAATGTGCGAACTACTCCCACGGTGACCTTCAAACCATGAAAAAATTCTCTGCGGGCTGTTTTTTTTCGAATTTGAATGTTGCAGTGGGACTAGTTCCAAATAGTATAAGATAAGAAAATAGGTTTATTTTGAACCTTTGCCATATTTTCTACAGATTGGCTGTTGTAGGAACTTCTCCATTGCACTTGCGATTCGTTAAAGTGAGTTGATTGAATGAACCTTATTATTCAGTATTTCAGTACAAATTAATTCGATGTGCTGATATGTAGTTATTGTTCATATCATTCCTATATACTGTATAGGAAGGATAAGACTGTAAGACTAATGTGAACAGTATCTAAACATTATCTAATTATGTGAACAGTATCCCTATTGGTAGGGGAATGTTGTGACACAGATGATAACGGATTCAACTAGCGGTATATTGTATCACCTCACAATATACATGGACCTCCCTCTCTCTATTAGGTACTTACTTTATATTACTAGTAGGTACTCTGTTATTACTTTATAATTTATTACGATAGCCGACCCAATACTCCCCCCCACCTCGAGTGAAAACACATCAATGGCCCCGATACGGGCTCTTCATTAATATCAATCAATCAATCAAATTATTGATTATTATTAATAATAAAAAAAAATTATTGAAATTATGAATTAATAAATTGATTAAGTAGCAATCCCGAATATTAAACATAAACCGGAAAATTAAAGAAACTGTAGAAAAAATATCTCAGTTTTTATGAGTTTCTCCGGGTTCGGACTCAACATACTGTATGACTCCCCTGTAGAGAAATATCTCAGTTTTTATGAGTCTCTGATTGCTCTTGGTTCGGACTCAACATATGACTCCCCTGTAGAGAAATATCTCAGTTTTTATGAGTCTCTGATTGCTCTTGGTTCGGACTCAACATATGACTCCCCTGTAGAGAAATATCTCAGTTTTTATGAGTCTCTGATTGCTCTTGGTTCGGACTCAACATATGACTCCCCTGTAGAGAAATATCTCAGTTTTTATGAGTCTCTGATTGCTCTTGGTTCGGACTCAACATATGACTCCCCTGTAGAGAAATATCTCAGTTTTTATGAGTCTCTGATTGCTCTTGGTTCGGACTCAACATGACTCCCCTGTAGAGAAATATCTCAGTTTTTATGAGTCTCTGATTGCTCTTGGTTCGGACTCAACATATCACACCCCTGTAGAGAAATATCTCAGTTCACAGTTTGACGTGACGATTGCGGTACATCGTGCCAACATTTTGTTTATGGCAGTTAGTTTTTTTTAGAGTAACAACCTATTAATTGTATATTAATTGCTTTTAACAATACCGTTCCATATCGCGCATCACGCCGGAATGTAGGGCATATAGAAGGGTGTTTGAAAAGGTGGACTGGACACAGAAACATGGACAATGGACAGAGCAATCACGGGCGAGTTGCGTCACACAGCATGTCCACCTTTTTCAGCTTGTTGTCTACCTTTTTCAAATTTGAAAAAGGTGGACTGGGTTGAGAAAGAACAGGTAATAGATAGATATAGATAGATAGATTTATTTATACATTATGTAAAACAATAACAAATACACCTAACAATGTACCGGTATAAAGGTATTGTCCAACATAACATATAGGATTACCCCTAAAGCTTTGCAGCTTATTTCCTAGGTTGTCCTTTATGTTACTTGGTTACAAATACAATAATGTAATGAAATGGTAATGGTAATGAAATGACCAATCAGATTGATTTGCACATTATATTGTACTGTAGCAGCTTTTTAAGTTAATTAGTTTTAAGGATTATTGTTATTATTATCCCATACAGTACTTACTGTGACCAACCGAAGTTGTCCAAGTAGAGTAGTTGAATAATATGGGGCGAGCCACGAAGTCTGTGAGCTGAGCCTTAGCATCAATATTTGAACGTTAATATTCTAACACATTACACGTTAATTAATAACTACTGTATCTATTGTACGGTAAATATATGCTTTATTTAATGTACCGTTTGTCCAGAGATCTGTTATTAAACTGCCGCGCGCAGCGAGGTGGGTAAATAAGACAGATGAGGCGCAAAAAGGTCAATAAAGTATTTGATTTATTGTACAATTAATAGGCCCCTATGTAGTTTTATTGTTAAAATCATGCTTATTATTATTATAATTACTGTTCTAAAATAAATTGTTTAATAAATAAATTTTGTTAATATCGCACCAGTCGCGCCGCTTTTTTTCTTCATCCTTATACAGTAGTGATTTGTTTGTAGCTATGGAAATCTGCCGTTGCAACGATTCTAAATAATATGTAAGATAATTATTAGTTTCGTTCAGAAATATATTACTTAATAAAAATATTAATATTGTATGTTCTCTTTATCTATTAATAGTTTGATGTCATTTTACTATTGCGTAGCTACTCATTAAATAAACGAAATATTCCAGAATATTATATATATTACTGTACAGCGCAGTATACAGCTGACTAATTGAAAACCATGGCTTTCTTGAGACGCCTCAAGACACTTGCCTTGAAGTTGTAGCGGCGCAATTTTGTCGACCGATCGGAATAGGACTCTTAATGCAGCTGCTTCCAGCAGGCCGATTATAAATAGATAATTGAAACTTGAAAAAGGTGGACAGACCAATCACTACGAAATAGTATTGCTTTAATACGTTTCTGATTGGTCAGACTATTATCTACTGTATGTGTTATGTGCCTGTGTCCATGATTGCCGTGTCTATGTCCATGTCTTGATTGCGTCAAGAGTCCAGGAGTCTCCTATATTTTACTTTATTAAATCTAATTAAAAACATATTAAGTTATTGTTTTGTTTAATGAGTTCCTCTCATTCTGAGGCCTGGCCGGCTGTGACGTCAACATCCCTACTTCTATTGATACTTCCATATTATAAATTTTATACTGTACGAACTATACGAACACATGTGGTACAAACAGACGCGTATCTAGGAAACGGTAGGGTCCCACAGTTCCAGCAAATTGTAAATCAGTGCCAGTTATTTGTCATGACAAATTTATTATGTAGTTATCGGTAATATAAGTATACGTACTAATATTAGGTACAGACAGACTGTCTGTCTTTCTGTCCGTCTGTCTGTCTGCCTGTTCGTCTGTAATGAAAAATTCATTCGTAAATAACTTTTGAAGATTTTAAACATTTTCAACCAAATTTTGTATGGGCATACTAGAGAAAAAGTTCCAATATTTTTGAAAGTTACGGGCAAATACCTCTCGAACTTTTCACTCCAGATCAAATCGAACTTGTTTCTAACTTGCTTAAGTTCGCGTGCTGCGCGATGACCCACGAACGTGTTGAATTAGGATTAGTTGATACTGCCGGGGTGTAACCTCTTTTTGACCCACGAACGTGTTGAACTAGGATTAGTTGATACTGCCGGGGTGTAACCTCTATAGTTCCTGTATACCCTCGAAACAGGAAAAGGGCCCCCTGGACTGACAACGAAATTCAGAAGTGCCGAAATGACCTTCATAAGGCGCAGAAAGAGTCCCGACTCAAACAGACTACAGCGGCCAAGAATGCAGTTAAGGCTGCATCTACTTATTATCCAGGCCGTGGCCCATAAAATATAAATTTAAATACAGTACAGTAGCACAGGATAAAATACACGATCATAAAGACAACTGACTGACTGATTGACAATAGTTATTAAACAATACAATACATACAAATTACGATAAATAGATACGGGCCATAAGTATATTATATTAAAATTGATTATAGTATATACATATAAATAGATTATAATGATCACGATTACAGTACAATAATTTAACTCAACATCATATTATTATTAATAAAGATTTACAGAGTCACCCATTTCCTGAATACGGGAAGTACCCGATAAGCGACAGGTGAAACATACTACACGCACAATGTCGTTGTCAGAAGCTCTAACCCTATCCAACAGGCTAGTGATAGATCTATGACGTATATGTACAAACATGGGAATATTTAAATGTGAACATGTCAAAGATATACTGGTGGGTTCATCATCAGTCATTCGTGGAATTTTAAACAACAACATAATAGAATTATTATACGCAACTCTAAGCTCTACTGTAGGTCCCTGAACAGGCAGTACTCTGTTAATCTACAGGAGCTAATAAACCAACAGGTTGATGCCACCAATGATGCTGACGACAGCAGGCAATCATCCCAGTCATGGAAATCGATCAACTTGCTTACTGGGCGGAAAAGCCAACCAACCACCAAGGTTAAGGCTGAATCACCAGCCGATCGCCTCAATGGTTGGAAGGCCCACTTTGAAAAGCTCCTCAATAATGACAGGGTATTGCCTGATAACTTTATAGAAGTAAAAGTGTCTGAGTCTGTACTCCGAGATATTCCCATTGGCGATATCTCCTTTGCAGAAGTGAAGGCTGCTGCAAAGAGCATTAAGACCAATCGTGCCAGTGGAGTAGATGGTGTTCCCCCTGAGGTCTTTAAAATACCTGAGTGTTTAAGGCTCATATATCCCATCATAGTAGACATGTACCGAACAACAAGAGTCCCACAAGAAATGACAACAAATAAGTTGGTGCCAGTTCCCAAGAAGGGCAACCTAACACTGTATGGTTCTTTTCGGGGAATCTCATTGATCTCGATTGCTGCAAAGCTATACAATAGGATTCTATTAAATCGCATCAGGGATCCCATTGAGAGACTGCTCCGTGGAAATCAGAATGGGTTCCGTAAAGGTCGTGGGACCATGGAGCCCATTTTGGCACTTAGAAGGATAATTGAAGAATTATCAAAAAAGAAAGACAGGCATCTGGCTGTTATCTTTGTTGACTTCTTCAAGGCCTTTGATTCAGTCTCTCGCTCACGTATGTTCAGCATACTTTCATTATATGGGATTCCTGATGAAATTATTGCAGCAATCAGATCAGTATACGATGGCTCGACAACATTTGTGTCTACTGTTGACGGTGACACAGAACCATTTGAAGTGTTATGGGGCGTCCTCCAAGGAGACACACTTGCACCATTCTTGTTCATTATTGTGGTTGACTATGTTCTACGCATGTCCTTAGATCATCATAATGATGATGGGGTGATGATAAACTCCACCTACTGGCTCCAGAAGTCGAGGAAATCCTGCCAAGTACCTAACTGATCTAGACTTTGCTGATGACTTAGGAGTACTCTCAGAATCATTAGAGGGAGCCAAACGGCTCCTCAGCTCATTAGAACAGGCTGCTTCTAGTGTTGGTCTTTTTATTAACTCCAGAAAGACCAAAATTTTGACAGTTAACTTTGAAAGTCCTCAGCAAGTCTCTGATCGGATGAGCATAAGCTCAAAGGATGGTATGCTTGAGCATGTGGACGACTTCTGTTACCTGGGATCATGGATCCGGAAGTCAGGTGAGGACCTTCGAATACGTAAGGGAAAGGCATGAGCAGCCTTGAATAGGCTTTCCAGGATTTGGAAGTCACCGAGAATTAATCGGAAACTTAAGGTCCGATTATTTAGAGCAGCAGTAGTTCCAGTACTCCTTTACGGGAGTCCATGTTGGGCTCTACTGCTGAGGACACCAAATCTCTGGATGGCACATTCACAAGAATGCTACGCCGGGTTCATTGTGTCAAGTACAATGCACACATCTCCAACCGGACACTATATAACATTGGAGGTGTCTCATTGGTTCCCCCAATCTTGACACTAGAACAAAATCGCCTCCGCTTTGCAGGACATTGCTTTCGCCGTGAGGACCAGCCAGTGCATAATCTTGTACTTTGGCAGCCTCATGGAGTGAATAAGCATGGTGGACAGCCCATGACTTTCTTGAGACGCATCTTAAAGGACACTGGCCTTGAAGATGCGGATGATCTAGCAAATGTCATGGGTGATAGGGAGTTGTGGCGGTGCAATTTTGTTGACAAGCCGGCACAGCATTTTAAAAATGCAGCTGTAATGCAGCATGCCGATCCTAGTAGTAGACTTATGTAGGCCTCCCGATGCATACTGTACCGGTGCACCGTTAGCAGACATACTCCATATACCGGTACTCTAGCTAAGCATAGACTTCTGTAGGCCTCCCGATGCATGCTGTACCGGTGCACCGTTAGCAGACATACTCCATATACCGGTACTCTAGCTAAGCATAGACTTCTGTAGGCCTCCCGATGCATACTGTACCGGTGCACCGTTAGCAGACATACTCCACATACCGGTACTCTAACTAATCATAGACTTCTGTAGGCCTCCCAATATGACAAAACAGTGTGTATAATTAATTAATATCGGTACTTTAATTTTCAACAATATAATAACAATTTATGATAATAAAAGTAAAAGGTGTATAAAGTAGTTACAGTATTTACAAACAAGGTTAAATCACGTTTCGATATGATTACTGGATTACACGGCTGTAATCGAGTGGTGTATACTATTAAAGCACTACAGTACACTGACAACACCAAAATACGTAATATTGCACAAATCACTTCACTAAATATTCTAAAGAGATACTAAAAAGGTTCATTAACGGATCCCCTGCATCAACCCTATGGAACGGGGTCGATGGTTTTAGAATTTCAGTGTTTCAATTAAGGGGGGGGGGGGGGGGGGGGGTACCCCCTCCTTGGGTCAAATTGTTGGTTTTCTATTTCATCTGATGCAGAATTTAATGGGGAGTTCAAATCTTGAAACAGTTTGGCGAGATCTTTTTTAGTTCTCGAGTTATCCTGTCTTCCCGTCTATCAGTTTGTCCGTCAAAATTTAGAAGACAGTCAGACAGACAGGCTGTCAGACAGACATATTAGATGCCACCAAACATTAAAACTGACATCAGAAATGAAATCACTGACCCCGAAAACCCCCATATTGATAATTTTAGTGAGTTGGTATGAAGCCATAGTGTCAAACGAAACATTACTGACCGATTAACAGACTACAGACAGTCAGGTTTGAGCGGGAAGGTTCAAATTTTAAAGCAAATTATCTCGGAATTACATTTCACGATATTTCCATTTTTCAAAATACTACTCCTCCGCCGTTTTTCACCCAAATTCGATAATTTATGGCTCGTTTGAAAGGATTTTTGAACATCTTGAAAAATTATCCAGCACTTTTTTGAAAAAAATTTTTTTTTTAATATTATTGAAAATTTTAATTAATTTTATTAATTTTAATGAACACAACATAACAATCATATTGACCTACAACACGAAGTTTGAGCTGTTTAAGTGTGAGCCCCCCCCCCCTTAATAATTCAGTCGAGGGGGCCCTATTGCCCTATTGTTCGCTCTTCGCTGTCATTAATATATCGCTGTAAAGGGCGAGCTCTTAATAATTTTTATTCATTGTCAGAATAAGAAAGTGAAGTGATTTAAATTTAATTCGGGTAAACATCTCAACATAAACTTGAAAACATAAATATATAAAGACACTTAAAGCACCTTACAAGCTTATTGCCATGGAAGACAACTATGTTCATCATCTAATCAAAAGTGTAAAGGGTAGACTGTAGAATCCCTAAAATAGATAATATTATTATGGATATAATAATGTTATTTATTTATATGTTACTTGAAAGAGATAAAGCCTACATTACTCTAGTTTGGGGCTACAGACACAGTTAAGTTAAAACAAAAATAAACATTAGGGATTGTGGGGCGAGCCACGAAGTGAGCGAAGCCTTAGCATATGGGTATCATTAACGAGTTGTCTGACGTCGTCGTAATCTAATCTTTGATCGCTAATAACTCGTAAATCCTTCATGAAATTAAACCAAACTTGGTACTGGTACGTATGTAGTCCGTCAAAAGTTTAGAAAGAATATTAAGTTTGGACGAAATGAGACAGTCTGTCAGTCGGTACCGGTAGTTTCAGAGATTCAGACTTTTGATAAAAACCGAAATAAGTCGGTCAATCATTAATGAAATTAAACCAAACTTGGTACAGTACGTACGCAGTCTCGCGCTGCGCGAAGACCCCACGAACGTGTATGCCTATTGCATTGGCGCAAACTGCTGGTTAAATGAAAAAAATGAAATTCAAAATTAGTGAAAGCAACAATCATTTAAGAATATGAAAATCCGAAGCTCTAGTTCGCTCCCGAAATATTTCCTTTTCAGAAACTACTTTCTTATTTCCGGCTTTTTAGTGAAAAAATAAACAAATTAAATTAAAAGAAAAAATACTTGTGAGAGATTAATTGTATTCAGACAACTTAAATGTAAATAGTTGTAACAAGGGTTACATTCTTAGACAGCCAAACAATACCCAATTAATTCCCGTGTATCTATAATGTATTAATTACTTAGATAATAAAGAGACTAACTGTACAGTACGACGAACAAATAAAGGCTCTTTATGTACTACAGTAGGTAATGAATGTAGCGAGTCCCGACATTGCTAAAAAGGTGTTTTATCCACATCGCATCGAATAAAAATACAGTCATCCTTAAGAAATAAAGAGCGTGGATCATATAACATGGAATGTGGGCAGAAAAGGGGACAGCCACTAGCGACGTTCATATCCGAAGTGGGTCTACAAAACGATGAACTACGGGGGTCAGTAATAAACGTGTCAACGAGATCCTTAGAGCGATTGCCTTGATTGATCAAAGTAAAAGTAATTTTCATCTCATCTAAAGGCCACTTTAGAACCGGGTCAAACTCTCCTCGAACAATAACTAAGAACAGAGAGAGATGGGTGCCTCGGCCCAAACCGTCGCCATTGAGATAAACTCTGAGTCGCATTCGGTAGCCGAATGTATCGCTCGCGAATACTGGCGAGTACAACGAATTCTCTAATCCACTGCTTGCCACTCCGATTTTACTCGTGAAATTATCGAGTCGCCAAACAAAAACGCCGTTAGTCGACACCGGTTTGGGATAAACTGAACTTTCTGGCGATCTATTGCGATGCTCTAGAACTGCTACCTGTTGTTTTAATTGACCCACATCACTAACTAACTTATCCACCCTGGCATAGTAAGTTAACAACTCTTTGTTAAAGAAAGCAAGAATATTTTCCATTCCGCTAATTCTAATGTCCAACTGTGATAAAAGTGAGTCTGAATTTGAAGCAGAGTTCGATGGCAGTGGATTTTGTGAGGCATTGAGATTATTACTAGTTCCAAGTGAATCTGAATTTGATAGTTTTGACGATGACTGCATTTTATTGTCTTCCATAGGTGGCTGAACTTCGGGGTTTCCCAACCCTTCTTGACCAACATTTACACCACCAAACACGTCCGCCAATCCATTCGCATCGTCAACTCGAGGAGACTCAGACCGAAACCGAGTGATCAACTCATCCACGTTTCGTTCCAATGCAGACAACCTTCGAGGCAATGAATGCTCCCCGGAATCACCGCCCGTCAGATCTTTCAGTGCATCAAAAGTAAAGTACTTTGTCATTAAACCCCTAATGAGATGCAGCAACATCGCTAGATGCTGGGTTGTGTGCGTTTTATAATGGTCCCCTACCGTCCTTTTCGTCGGTTTCTCCGCGCACCCAAGCTGACTAAAGTCACAGTCTACCGGCATGTTGGGACACCGACCGTGCACTGGGTCTTGGTGCTCAACTAAAGTCGCTCTGTTTAGCCCCTTGTTCCCGCAGTAGTTGCATACAGTTGGGGATTTAGGGCAGGTCTTCGTATGATTCTGAAAAATAACAATAATAAATGTATCTCAGTCAGTACGTGGGTTTGGGTTTTCTAACCCAGAATAAACAAAACTAAGCAGAGGTTGATAAATTATATCTTTTGGTCTTGGTTTATATATTTTATATCTTGGTTGAATTTTCTTAATTATTTATTTAAATTTCTTAAGTTCCGATTTTGGGATAGAATTGCTCAATTTTAATCTGTATCTGATAACTGAGCCTCGTCCTGCGCGAAGGCCCCACGAACGTGTTTCCCATCTAATAGGCAATATCAAGAATGCCAAGGAATGATGGAGCTGGAAGTATAGAGTGATGGAATGCATTTTAACTAAATTACGTTTAGATCAATTAAAGACACATTTCTTAAAGCAAATCTCTTGAACTAATTAAAAACTATAATGGAATGGTGTATGGGGATTACAGCTGTATAACTTTTAAGTCTAATTATTTAAATCTTATACTAGAAAATAATTCATATCCTTTATTGATGTTTTTACCCTAATCAACTTAATTAACTAATTAACTGCTATTATCTTAGCTTCTCGAAGGCCACACGGAAAGTCAACTTGGAAAATTTCTAAACTTTGGCCAGACTACATGTGTACAAAGTTTGGTTAAATTTTATTAACATTTGGCTGAGTTATTAACGTTTAAAATTGGACACAACAGAACAACAGACACACCAATTGAGTTAGTGGTACCTGTATGCTAAGCTCGCTTACTTTCGTCGCTCGCCCCACAACAGACTCACCGATTGAGTTAGTGGTACCTGTATGCTAAGCTCGCTTACTTTCGTCGCTCGCCCCACAACAGACTCACCGATTGAGTTAGTGGTACCTGTATGCTAAGCTCGCTTACTTTCGTCGCTCGCCCCACAACAGACACACCGATTGAGTTAGTGGTACCTGTATGCTAAGCTCGCTTACTTAAGTCGCTCGCCCCACAACAGACTCACCGATTGAGTTAGTGGTACCTGTATGCTAAGCTCGCTTACTTTCGTCGCTCGCCCCACAGACACACCGATTGAGTTAGTGGTACCTGTATGCTAAGCTCGCTTACTTTCGTCGCTCGCCCCACAACAGACTCACCGATTGAGTTAGTGGTACCTGTATGCTAAGCTCGCTTACTTTCGTCGCTCGCCCCACAACAGACTCACCGATTGAGTTAGTGGTACCTGTATGCTAAGCTCGCTTACTTTCGTCGCTCGCCCCACAACAGACACACCGATTGAGTTAGTGGTACCTGTATGCTAAGCTCGCTTACTTAAGTCGCTCGCCCCACAACAGACTCACCGATTGAGTTAGTGGTACCTGTATGCTAGGCTCGCTTACTTTCGTCGCTCGCCCCACAACAGACTCACCGATTGAGTTAGTGGTACCTGTATGCTAAGCTCGCTTACTTTCGTCGCTCGCCCCACAACAGACTCACCGATTGAGTTAGTGGTACCTGTATGCTAAGCTCGCTTACTTTCGTCGCTCGCCCCACAACAGACTCACCGATTGAGTTAGTGGTACCTGTATGCTAAGCTCGCTTACTTTCGTCGCTCGCCCCACAACAGACACACCGATTGAGTTAGTGGTACCTGTATGCTAAGCTCGCTTACTTAAGTCGCTCGCCCCACAACAGACTCACCGATTGAGTTAGTGGTACCTGTATGCTAAGCTCGCTTACTTAAGTCGCTCGCCCCACAACAGACTCACCGATTGAGTTAGTGGTACCTGTATGCTAAGCTCGCTTACTTTCGTCGCTCGCCCCACAACAGACTCACCGATTGAGTTAGTGGTACATGTATGCTAGGCTCGCTTACTTTCGTCGCTCGCCCCACAGACACACCGATTGAGTTAGTGGTACCTGTATGCTAAGCTCGCTTACTTTCGTCGCTCGCCCCACAACAGACTCACCGATTGAGTTAGTGGTACCTGTATGCTAAGCTCGCTTACTTTCGTCGCTCGCCCCACAGACACACCGATTGAGTTAGTGGTACCTGTATGCTAAGCTCGCTTACTTTCGTCGCTCGCCCCACAACAGACTCACCGATTGAGTTAGTGGTACCTGTATGCTAAGCTCGCTTACTTTCGTCGCTCGCCCCACAACAGACTCACCGATTGAGTTAGTGGTACCTGTATGCTAAGCTCGCTTACTTTCGTCGCTCGCCCCACAACAGACACACCGATTGAGTTAGTGGTACCTGTATGCTAAGCTCGCTTACTTAAGTCGCTCGCCCCACAACAGACTCACCGATTGAGTTAGTGGTACCTGTATGCTAAGCTCGCTTACTTTCGTCGCTCGCCCCACAACAGACTCACCGATTGAGTTAGTGGTACCTGTATGCTAAGCTCGCTTACTTTCGTCGCTCGCCCCACAACAGACACACCGATTGAGTTAGTGGTACCTGTATGCTAAGCTCGGTTACTTTCTTCGCTCGCCCCACAACAGACTCACCGATTGAGTTAGTGGTACCTGTATGCTAAGCTCGCTTACTTTCGTCGCTCGCCCCACAACAGACTCACCGATTGAGTTAGTGGTACCTGTATGCTAAGCTCGCTTACTTTCGTCGCTCGCCCCACAGACACACCGATTGAGTTAGTGGTACCTGTATGCTAAGCTCGCTTACTTTCGTCGCTCGCCCCACAACAGATCGACAGAACAACAGACACACCGATTGAGTTAGTGGTACCTGTATGCTAAGCTCGCTTACTTTCGTCGCTCGCCCCACAACAGAGCAACAGACACACCGATTGAGTTAGTGGTACCTGTATGCTAAGCTCGCTTACTTAAGTCGCTCGCCCCACAACAGACTCACCGATTGAGTTAGTGGTACCTGTATGCTAAGCTCGCTTACTTTCGTCGCTCGCCCCACAACAGACTCACCGATTGAGTTAGTGGTACCTGTATGCTAAGCTCGCTTACTTTCGTCGCTCGCCCCACAGACACACCGATTGAGTTAGTGGTACCTGTATGCTAAGCTCGCTTACTTTCGTCGCTCGCCCCACAGACACACCGATTGAGTTAGTGGTACCTGTATGCTAAGCTCGCTTACTTTCGTCGCTCGCCCCACAGACACACCGATTGAGTTAGTGGTACCTGTATGCTAAGCTCGCTTACTTTCGTCGCTCGCCCCACAGTCTGTGTCTGATTAGTGCCTCCCCCACATCATGCAGAATAGGGTGGATAGCACTAGCGTCTACCAGCTCTGCTTCTGCTAATTAGTTAACGCGACAATGTTATTGTATGGTAGGTATATAATACAAATGTCATATTGACAGATTCATATTATAATCTGGAACGTTTTATAAAAACGTTTTTTTATAAAAGATTTACATTAAATAGGTATGACCTACAATATTTGCGCGGTGTAATTCATTTTATATTTAAACAAGTTCAATCAAACTAAAACTAGGTAGTTTGCTTTACTATGCTATGCACACTTTCGTTGTGTATAATGTAGTAATATCATCACTAATAATGATTTACAACTAAATGCCAGAATACCAAAGTGCCTTTTGGGAACTATTCGTGTGACTTAGCCACACGTGTATTATTATTCGGACAATCTAGGCCTAGTACCTATTTGTAGTAGATCAAGATTACCTTATGAGAATAAACCACAACTGGGGCGCCTCTCAAGGCTTGTCATTACTACATACTACCGGACCTTAACGTTATAAAGTAAGAATATTTGAATACGTCTATATTAACTAAATGTTAATATCTGAACTAAGTTCAGAAGTTACTTCTGATAAAGAACATCATACATTAGTAGAATGATGTTATACAATTAAATCTAAATGAAGTTAGCTTACCTTGATTTCCCCATAGGGAATGGAAGAACCACAATGTTTGCAAACAGTTGATCTAAGTAAACAGGATTTAGATACATGAGATTTAATATCCTGTCTGCGCAGTTCCTCCTTGCACCCTTTAGTTGCCATCAGACAAGGGATCAATTCGAATGGACATTTACCATCGTGGTCCTTAAAATAGCAACCCAAAGATCCTTCGAAAGGACAGCCGTGATTAGGACACCTTATCGCGAGATTATCTATCCTGCGTTGGATTGATTTGTCGTGGAACCCAACGCCAAGAAACTCACCGCATTCTAGACATTCAGATCTCCCACTAGAAAATATTTAATTAAATTATTTAATATCAACCATCAGGGTAATTTGACAATTTTTCTATATGGATATGAAATGAGTGATTTATAATAACGAAACAAGTGTAGATTCATTTTTAGGAATATTTACTAAAATCCCACGTTATGTCAAGTGATGTGAAGTCAAATAATGTAAATTAAGTAAGTGTGAAGTAAAGTCAGGCTGTATGTCGGGTGGTGTAAGTCAACACGTCAAGTGATGTGAAAGTCAAGTGATGTATATATGGTATGGAATACATTTTGATTAAAAAGTTCGCAACATTAAATAAATAACGTGCAAGAACTCGCTCCCAAAAGCGAATTAATTATTTATGGGGTGTAATAATTTCCCCATTTTAGCTACGGGATTAATTTATTAGATTAATTATATTATTTATTAAAATTATTAAATATATTAAATAATTTGTATTTTTTATTATTTATTTTATTTTTTTATTTTTATTTTATATTAAAAATATTATTATATAATAAAAATATTAAAAATAGATATTTTATTAATTTATTAGAATTAATTATTTCTATTATAGGAATTCAATTATTATACACAATTACTAGTATAAATTCTCCCACCCCCCCCCCCCCCGCCCCCCTGTTATATCCAATCCCTTGAATAATGTAGAAATTTAACATTATATTATATTGTTGCTCATTATTGCTCATTGTTGTTCGTTGCTGTACTTTATTATTGCTCATTGGAGCTCGTTGTTGTTAGTTCTTGCTCGTTGTTGCTCATTGTTGCTGATTGGTGCTCATTGTTGCTCGTTGTTGCTCGTTGTTGCTCATTGTTGTTCGTTGCTGCTCGTTGTTGATCATTGGTGCTCGTTGTTGCTCATTGTTGCTCGTTGTTGTACTTTATTATTGCTCGTTGTTGCTCAGTGTCGTTCGCGTTTGTTGTTGCTCATTGTTGCTCGTTGTTGCTCATTGTTGCTCGTTGTTGCTCATTATTGCTCGTTGTTGCTCATTGTTGTTCGTTGTTGTACTTTATTATTGCTCGTTGTTGCTCATTGTTGTTCGTTGTTGTACTTTATTATTGCTCGTTGTTACTCGTTGTTGCTCATTATTGCTCGTTGTTGCTCATTGTTGTTCGTTGTTGTACTTTATTTTTATTATTGCTCATTGGTGCTCGTTGTTGTTAGGTGTTGCTCGTTGTTGCTGATTGGTGCTCATTGTTGTTCGTTGTTGCTCGTTGTTGCTCATTGTTGTTCGTTGCTGCTCGATGTTGCTCATTGGTGCTCGTTGTTGCTCATTGTTGCTCGTTGTTGTACTTTATTATTGCTCGTTGTTGCTCATTGTCGTTCGCGTTCGTTGTTGCTCATTGTTGTTCGTTGTTGCTCGTTGTTGTTCGTTGTTGCTCATTGTTGCTCGTTGTTGCTCATTATTGCTCGTTGTTGCTCATTGTTGTCGTTGCTGCATTGTTGCTCATTGTTGCTCGTTGTTGCTCGTTGTTGTACTTTATTATTGCTCGTTGTTGCTCATTGTTGCTCGTTGTTGCTCATTGTTGTTCGTTGTTGCTCATTGTTGCTCGTTGTTGTACTTTATTATTGCTAGTTGTTGCTCGTTGTTGTACTTTATTATTGCTCATTGTTGCTCGTTGTTGCTCGTTGTTGCTCATTGTTGTTCGTTGTTGCTCATTGTTGCTCGTTGTTGCTCATTGTTGTTCGTTGTTGCTCATTGTTGCTCGTTGTTGTACTTTATTATTGCTCGTTGTTGCTCATTGTTGCTCGTTGTTGCTCGTTGTTGTCTTTATTGTTGCTAGTTGTTGCTCGTTGTTGTACTTTATTGTTGCTCGTTGTTGCTCATTGTTGCTCGTTGTTGCTCATTGTTGTTCGTTGTTGCTCATTGTTGCTCGTTGTTGTACTTTATTATTGCTCGTTGTTGCTCATTGTTGTCATTGTTGCTCGTTGTTGCTCATTGTTGTTCGTTGTTGCTCATTGTTGTTCGTTGTTGCTCATTGTTGCTCGTTGTTGCTCATTGTTGTTCGTTGTTGCTCATTGTTGCTCGTTGTTGTCTTTATTATTGCTCATTGTTGCTCGTTGTTGCTCGTTGTTGTCTTATTGTTGCTCGTTGTTGCTCATTGTTGCTCGTTGTTGCTCATTGTTGTTCGTTGTTGCTCATTGTTGCTCGTTGTTGTACTTTATTATTGCTCGTTGTTGCTCATTGTTGTTCGTTGTTGCTCATTGTTGCTCATGTTGTTCGTTGTTGCTCATTGTTGTTCGTTGTTGCTCATTGTTGCTCGTTGTTGCTCATTGTTGTTCGTTGTTGCTCATTGTTGCTCGTTGTTGTACTTTATTATTGCTCGTTGTTGCTCATTGTTGCTCGTTGTTGCTCGTTGTTGTACTTTATTATTGCTAGTTGTTGCTCGTTGTTGTACTTTATTGTTGCTCATTGTTGCTCATTGTTGTTCGTTGTTGCTCGTTGTTGTACTTTATTATTGCTAGTTGTTGTACTTTATTATTGCTCATTGTTGCTCATTGTTGTTCGTTGTTGCTCATTGTTGCTCATTGTTGTTCGTTGTTGCTCGTTGTTGTACTTTATTATTGCTCGTTGTTGTACTTTATTATTGCTCATTGTTGCTCATTGTTGTTCGTTGTTGCTCGTTGTTGTACTTTATTATTGCTAGTTGTTGTACTTTATTATTGCTCATTGTTGCTCATTGTTGTTCGTTGTTGCTCGTTGTTGTACTTTATTATTGCTAGTTGTTGCTCGTTGTTGTACTTTATTATTGCTAGTTGTTGCTCGTTGTTGTACTTTATTATTGCTCGTTGTTGCTCATTGTTGTTCGTTGTTGCTCATTGTTGTTCGTTGTTGCTCATTGTTGCTCGTTGTTGTACTTTATTATTGCTCGTTGTTGCTCATTGTTGTTCGTTGTTGCTCATTGTTGCTCGTTGTTGTACTTTATTATTGCTAGTTGTTGCTCGTTGTTGTACTTTATTATTGCTCGTTGTTGTTGGTTGTTGTACTTTATTATTGCTCGTTGTTGCTCATTGTTGTTCGTTGTTGCTCATTGTTGTTCGTTGTTGCTCATTGTTGCTCGTTGTTGTACTTTATTATTGTTCGTTGTTGCTCATTGTTGTTCGTTGTTGCTCATTGTTGTTCGTTGTTGCTCATTGTTGCTCGTTGTTGCTCATTGTTGTTCGTTGTTGCTCATTGTTGCTCGTTGTTGTACTTTATTATTGCTAGTTGTTGCTCGTTGTTGTACTTTATTATTGCTCGTTGTTGTTGGTTGTTGCTCATTATTGTTCGCTACGCTAATTTTGTCAAAATCTCGGCTGCATGGCCTGTATTAAACGACGCCTTGATATGTGCCCTATAGGCCTGCGCCTAATATCAATCAGAAGATCGTCAGGTTTATAATAATTATAAATTAATTACGGTAATTAATTAGTAGGGCCTACCCCTTTATCCTTTTCTTGTGTAATGTTAATAATTTACGGGTGTAGAAAGAAATACATATCTTAAAAAGGCACTCACTCACAAAATACAAGTTACATTAAGTCGTCATAGTACAAAATAATCAGAACCAACAATAAATACGATGATACGAAATTATATATTTACATCTTACCCCACTTACCTCTCCTGTAAGGAATTGAAGCAATCGATGCAGTATCTGTGACCGCATTCCGTTTGGTGAGCTTCTTTGAGAATTCCTTTACAATTGGGACACAAAAAGGCGGAGAGAACATCTTGACGGCAGGTTGGCTGTACAAAATCAATTGGAAAACCAGGCATATCGGTAATACTGTATAGTATAACAGTATAATAATATTTGAAGTTTGAACATTCACATAATCACAAATAAAATAAATAGATAAATGCGATAAGGTTGCCTGATTACTGTAGTGCAGTTAAAGCTGCTGCTACACTATGAGGGGCCGTTTCGGCCTAAATTACAACATAATGTTAATTATGTATTGTACTACAGTAGTGTGCTATTTATTTGATATGACTTCGTCAAACTGGACAAAATTTACGTAGGTATTGTAGTGTTGTTCTTAATTACGTATTGTAGTGCCTTAACTTAGATGACGTGAAGCCTTAGCTTCGGAATACGGGCGTAAGTAGCAAAGGAGAAGCATTTTGAGTCAAAAATGTAAATTTCGGCTCTGGTCGCTAAGGGGCGCCGGGCGTCAAAAATGATGTTTTTTTAACATTACAATTCAAAATAGTCCACCTAAGATGTATCTTACACTTTTTTCTACTTAATCGCTCTTTGTCATTGGTGCAATACCGGTAAGCATTTCAAAATGTTGACTTCAAAGCCAGTACCCCCCTTGGTATTGGTATTATTTATTAGTGTCATAATAGTTTATATCAATATAGTTATTACATTACATTGCGAGACACGTGGCATAATTGCCTAAGTACAAATACAAATGTTATAAATAAAAACAATATGCTAAAAAATATGTTATTGAAATAAGAACTATTATAAAGTACTAATTATTATTTTAACGCCACATACTGTATGTAGGCCTACAAAGTTTTAGTGCGAAAAATATAATAGAGTATTTTAAAATGAAGGTCTAGTGCAAAAATACTTTAAAATAAATGGAGTTGATTAAAATACATTAGTAACATCATGTACAGACACAGGTAAAATCGAAACATTATATGTACATGTACAAGGGTCTAGTGCGAAAAATATGTTAAAACTGGTTTTATATATAATGATAACTGCTTGTATAACAGGCTAAGTAAAAATGTGGGAACAATGGTTCATTCATTCATATATGAAAGCGTATGTTAAAACAAAATTGGATGTTCTGGCACAAGTAGAATTAGAAAACAATACAGTATGCTCATAGACGGGTGTTAAAATAGGAAATGCAGGGTAAAATTGTAACAATGCATAAGGCTAGTGCGAAAAAATATAATATACTGGTTTAAAATACGATGCCTGTTACAAAATTTATGTAAAAAATATGTTATTTAAATAAATCGAATCAGTACAAGTATAATTAAATTAAATAGGCTTATTATTTTCTACTGTCACGCAGTGAAGATCTACATTATGTAATTACATGAAACTAATATAAATGGATATACTGTAAGCTATTGTCATGAAATGTTTATTTAAATTAAGTATAACACTGGGGATAGCCTTTTGAGGCCAGATAGGGGGGGGGGGGGGGGGGGGGGGGGGGGAACTGGACGCAATAAAAATTCATCCCTCTCCAAGGGAAATTCGACGCAAATAACAGCTGATTACTCTCAAAAATAAAACTGTAACCTGTTCTATTGTGCTTAGTTTATTGTTTTGGTTAAAATAACGTGCCACTGTAACCTGCTCCTTTCCCTAAATTGAGAATTTAACATTGAGGCGGGAAATTAATTCACCAAGGTGGGTTTTGCGACCAGTTTCCCCCCTGTCTCTTTGAGGCATAGCCTCATTTCCAAAAGGGTTCCCGCAAGGTTATTTCAGGGATGTATAAGCAAGAACAACTCTACTACAATAGAGTTGTCCTTGGCAATAACTAAATAATATAAATGAAGGCGGATATGAGAGTTTAAAATTCAAAATCAAATTTAAACGGAAGAGGTACTGTAATTAAACCGTGAATGTGTTTTGGCCTCTGAGTGTCAAACGAGATAAATATAGTGCCTTAACCCGATGTTTGAAGGTTTCGAGAGTCTCTGACTTGGTGACTGAGGCAGGAAGGTCATTCCATAAGCGAGGGCCTTTAGCGAAAAAGGAACTTAGCCCATGAACTGAACGTTTAAATGGTACAATGGCCTTGACGTGAGGTCCATCTCTGTGCGAAACGCGATTTTCGCTAAAAGTTACTGTTCCACTTGGATACTTGGGTGATTGTGAGTTCATGATTTTGTACATATTTGTCACAATCCCCTGATTCACCCTGTCCTCTACTGGTAACCAATTTAATATTACAAAGTGGTCTGACCCGATGTGCTGGCGATCGGTGAGATTTAAGCAGAACATGACGCATTTGCGTTGCAAGGCTTCGAGGCGAACTGTGTGATTGCGAAATACCATGTAATGGATGCGTAATCGAAATGCGGTTGTATTAGCGCGTTGCACAGCAGCCGTCTAAAGGCTTTATCGAGAACATCAGCATGGCTGTAGAGAAACCGTCGTATAGAATTTCCTTTCTTTATGATGTTTTGGATCATCGTGTTTCCATTTAGAGTTTGGTGGAATTGGCAACCTAACAGACACAGTTCTTGACAGGAATGTCATAGTCACCAATAGAGACTCTTAGGTTATTGTCGGCTTTTAGTCGCTGGTGGGTGCCGAATATAATCGATTCCGTTTTCCCTAAGTGTAAGCTAAGTCGATTATCTATGAGCCAGGTGGAGGGGTTCTTCATATTCCTTGTCAGAATGTCTGAGATTACTGAAACTGATGAACTACAGGTCATGACACTCGTGTCGTCTGCTACCGTTAGGGTGGGGCAATCGGTTGCCAAATCAATATCGTTGTTCTGACACAGAAAGAGAGGAGGTCCGAGTAATGATCCTTGAGGAAATCCATGACTAGTTTCTAGAATCGTAGAATAGTAGTTGTCGATATATACACATTGTTTTCTATTCTTGAGGTGTGAAGAAAACCAGCTGAGTGCCACTGGATCAAATCCTAAATGTTTGAGTTTCATTAAGATGATACCATGGTCGATGGTATCGAATGCCTTTCTTAAGTCTATTAATACCCCACCAGTCATTTTGCCATGGTCAATTCCATTATTTATATAGTCATGTATGTATATAATGTGAGTAATGTTTGCGTAGAATATCCAAGCCTATACCCAGACTACATATCCCGATATAGGTTATTATAAATCATATATAACATCATTTGATCCTTAACTATGTGTTATAGAACTTTGGAGATCATCGACAGTAAAGCTAGTGGTCTAGAATTTTCCACCATCAGTGTCGTTCCAATTTTGAAAGCTGGTAGGCCTATTAGCTTGGCTGTCTTGAATGCAGTCGGGAACAGTCCTTGGTTGATTGAGAGGTTTATCATGTGTGTCATTGGTTTTGCAAGGATATCTACCCCTTAAGTTAAGTTAAGGATACCTTAACAGAACTTCTATAATAACTATTTACATACCGGTACTTGTGTGTAAAGTAGCACTTTACAGTGTGATGATCCGAGTGGCTTTGTTACACAAACGAACGTTAGTGAGTGAGTGAAAATAAAGCCACGAGGATCAGAACACTGTAAAGTACTTTGCAACAAGTATGTATGTAGTTTATTCCAAAATTTTAACATTACGAAATGATTGTACATATACATAATAAGTGATAGAAACTGCGCAAATTATATTAGTTGCTGTATAAATAAATGTAAAAATGACATAAATTATGTTATAAATAAGTTAGCTTATATTTATGGTGGCGTTTGGAGCCATGTTATAATAATATAGCTAGGCCCTTCTGGTAATTAATATCTATACCCCGCCTACCGGTATGTACTGCAGTAGGCCTATCTGGCTGTCAGCGAGTTGTTATTTAGAACTTTACAACTTTAGAGGCATTACATAATTGTATTGGCCTGTACATTTAGTATTGTATTTGGTGTTATTGTTTACGTGGTATCCAATAACAGCGTTAAGTAATGTCCCCTTAGTGGACATTACTTAACGCCGTCATGGGTTACCACCTAAACAATAACACCAAATACAATACTAAATGTACAGGCCAATACAATTATGTAATGCCTCTAAAGTTGTAAAGTTCTAAATAACAACTCGCTGTTAATACTAACGGCGTTGAGTAATGCTGGTTACTACAATTTTGGAATAAAATACATCACTTTCTAGCATTTTTTAAAGTTAAGTACAAATACTTTAAACTAAAGTAAGATATCTTATAAATTATAAGCTAATGAAAAATGTAGGCCTATGCTACACATTTGTAATTATAAGATATTTCGGATCTAATCGGACTCCATAAGGTATGAGCGGTTCCCAATAGTTTCAAAATTACCTCCGTAATGTTAATGCTGTACCGGCAATGCAGTAATGAGATTTGGCCGGTTTAGCCATATAGGTAGGCATATAGCTACCGTATGTATATCAATACTGCACAGCACACAATCAACCGGCACACTACAATACATAATTAACTGGAACTCTACAATACGGTACACAATTAACTGATACACGACAATACAAAATTAAATGGCACACTACAATACACAATTAACTGGCAGTCTGGCACTCTACCTACAATACTGCAATACGGTACACAATTAACTGATACACGACAATACACAATTAAATGGCACACTACAATACACAATTAAATGGCACTCTACAATACACAATTAACCGCCACCCACTACAATACACAATTAACTGGTACGTGGGTTGGGTACTCTACAATACGGTACACAATTAACTGCTACACGACAATAACTCCAAATCTAAAACCCCACGAATCGACTTGGGAACCCAACAGGGTGCGCTACTGGCTGTGTTACTGTTCATCATTTACATGAATGACCTCGATCTAGCCTTAAAACAACAACCCGACTCACATCCCCCCCACCCACCACTAAGATCCATTGACTCACACCCATTCGATGCCACTGAACCAGACCCCTCCAGCGCACCCGAGCCGCTGCGCCAATCCGACAGCCCCGAGCCACTACCACCCTCCAGCGCCCCTGAGCTGCTAAACCCCTCCAGCGTCTCCAGCGCACCAGAGCCGCTCCCACTGCGCCCCTCTGGTGCCCCCGAGCCGCTGCAACCCTCCAGCGCCCCCGAGCCGTTATGCCCCTCCAGGGTCGCTGTGCCCCTCCAGCATCCCCGAGCCGCTGCACCCCTCCAGCATCACCAAGCTGCTATTACCCTCCGGCGCCCCCGAGGCGCTGCGCCCCACTGAGCCGCCACGCACCTCGGAGCCACTGCGGCCCATCACCGTGCAACGCCATGGCAACACAACACTACCACTAGAAATTAAATACGCGGATGACACAAGTTTGGTGCAATCCGGATCAAACCAAAGAGACATAGAGACGGCGCTGACACAAACTTTATCGTGAGTTTCGGAATGGGCTTCAGGCAATGGCCTCAACATCCACCCAGATAAGTTTGAACTAATGTTATTCGGCTCCCACCAATGTCTATCAAATACTGACAATTTTAAAATATTGTATCTTGAGAAGGACATAGTGATATCCGATAGTGTTAACTAGGCCTATCTTGGATATCTCTGGGGCGGATGCGGCACGCAAAGCAATTCGGAAGGGTAACTCGTGCCTCAAATTCTTATATCGAAACTCTCGGGTTCTCGATAAACCTTTACGCAGACTCTTGTGTAACACTCTCATCCAACCTCTGATAGATTTCGCAGTGCTGGTACCCGAGCGTATCAGCACGTCTCAGAGGACAAGTCGATGCTCTACAAAGAAAGTTCATTAACTGGTTACCGATCAAGGAGCGAACCAACCAGATCTACTTGTCCCATATGTATAACAACAGAGTCCACCCCGCAATACCTCCATGATCTAGTGGCATTCGACTCGACAACCGCCCATCTACGTAGCGGCTACGCGCGCGCAATCATCCCACAGAAACGAACAGTTGCCGGTATCCAATCGTTATCTTACACTGGACCGCAACTGTGGAACAACCTTCCCACGGAGATTAAACAATCCACGACACCTGAGTCATTTAAACATCGCGTTAAATCACATCTTAAGACCGTTGTCGAAAACCACTCTGATAGTGCTTTTATGTATACACCCATCTTATTCTTACGACCTTCATTCGTATTTTTATTCATATCTTACATAATGATAGGATGTTCTAGGGGTCTCAAATCATTACTTTTACCGTTCATTTTAATTTTGATCTTAATCTTGTTCAGATTGACTAGGTTATTTTTTTATTTATTATTTTTGATTTACTATTCGTTTTTATATTTGTATTTTAAACTTACGTACTCAAGGGGACCCCCATGGAAACGAGACAATGTCTCTTGGGGCTATCCCCGACATCATTTTAATTCATCTACTGTACGGGTACGCTACACACATACGTCAAACTTATGTGAACAAACTATAACGAGCTACATGCAATTTACTACTCCATATTGGAGATTAATATTTACATAGCACTCATATTTCACATTTGCTCATTCTAATATATCATCCACTATATAAAGTAACCATGCCCATGCCTAATGATTCTACCTGTGATAATACAATAATACATACCACATACCGGTACTTACTTGCGTACTCTGTATTTGTCATATCATATTTCTGTGTACTGCAAGTGCATAGGCCTATATCTTACTTTTTTACCGTTTTAGTACAATTAGCTCGATTTATATTCATATGCCGATATGACTATATTGGTTTTATCTATTCCGGTAATATTCACTCTTGTTTTAGTTTCACTTTCTCCCTATATTTTGATCTACCGGTACAAGTAACTAACTACACCAAATTCGAGATTAATATTTACTTACATAGTAGGCCTACTTTGTACATTTCACATTTGTTCATCCTAAATAATGCCCTCTACTGCTCTACAAATGCTACCCACCTACATGTGATTATATTTTATTTGTGTATTCCGTATTTGCCATATTCAGCCATTCCAAGCAAAAGTAAACCTTTTGGTGAAAAATGAAAGTACTTAGAAATGCATTTATTTTGTATTGAGTGTGTAGCACACATATTGTGCTTCATAAAACTGCTTTCAAATGTTCCATAACCCTCACCAATTTTTTTTTACGGCGTCCGCAAAATGTGATTTAAAAAATGCCAAAAATTCAATATTTTTGGCATAATTACATACAAACCAAAATGGCATGATAATTACCAAACTGGCAATGTCATATGTTTTTCAGGATCTTATATCTATGTAGTAATTAGCTATGTCGGTTAAATAATGTACAACTAATAAATATTTTTCTAATAGCATGGTAATGAGTGGATGGAAAATATGTCACGACCGTTACGCTGAAGAACAAGTTTTTCCAATATCTCCATATCCCCGGCAGTAATGGTTATAATCTTTTATATCTATCGTTAGGTGGTTCGTATCAATTGTTTGAGTCATATAGTTTAACTTGACTGTATGTTCCAGTTGTAGTAATCAGCGTAACGGTCGTGACATTAACATGTGGGAAATGGGAATATTAGCATAGCATGTATAATTCAAGGAACGAAAGGTCGTCTTTTTTACTCTCTATTTAGATTACATTTTGGAATATGATTCGTGATAATTGAAATATTGGGTGTGCAAAGGTTTCTTCTTAACCTATAATGTGCCATAAGAGCACTTATGACCGTAACGGTTGTGACACAAACTTAGGAATCATTATTATACAGTATAAATGAATTTGTATCATTTACAAACATCATTTACATATCATACCACTGCTGCAGTGGGATGTAATTATAATTATACTGTAATCAGGTAGTACACATAATAACCAAAATATCAGCTTACAATACTACATAGAACAGTAGAACGTTGGCTGCTTACATATAATCTGCAAAATTTGAAAAATTATGTTTATTTACTCTTGCACTTTTCATTTTAGCACCGAACATTGTAGGTGTATTCAACTGCGGAATTTAAAAAGCCTTCCATTGAAATCAGCGCACCAGACAGCCAGAAAACCTGTATGTAATTGAAATATACACCATTCCTACAAGTCTAGTTGTTTTCACTAATTTGAAAAATTCTGTTTACTTGCACTTTTCATTTTAGCACAAAAAATGGTAGGTATGTTCAACCAGTCAACTGCGGAATTTAAAAAGCCCTCCATTGAAATCGGCGTACCAGAACAGCAGGAAAAACTGTATGTAATAGAGAAAGAAACACAATTCGTACAATTCTAGTTGTTTTCACTAATTTGAAAAATGCTGGTTACTTGCACTTTTCATTTTAGCACCAAAAATGGTATGTCAGTAGATGTGTTCAACTGCGGAATTTAAAAAGCCTTCTATTGAAATCGGCGTACCAGAAAACCTGTAGGCCCTATGTAATTGAAATCAATACCATTCCTACAATTCTTATTGTTTCAACTAATTTTAAAAATGCTGGTTACTTGCACTTTTCATTTTAGCACCAAAAATGGTAGGTCGGTAGATGCGTTCAACTGCGGAATTTAAAAAGACTTCCATTGAAATCGGCGTACCAGAAAACCTGTATGTAATTGAAATAAATACCATTCCTACAATTCTTATTGTTTTCACTAATTTGAAAAATGCTGGTTACTTGCACTTTTCAATTTAGCACCAAAAATGGTAGGTGTGTTCAACTGCGGAATTTAAAAAGCCTTCCATTGAAATCAGCGCACCAGAAAACCTGTATGTAATTGAAATAAACACCATTCCTACAAGTCTAGTTGTTTTCATTAATTTGAAAAATGCTGTTCACTTGCACTTTTCATTTTAGCGCCAAAAATAGTAGATGTGTTCAACTGCGGAATTTAAAAAGCCTTCCATTGAAATCGGCGTACCAGAAAACCTATAAGTAATTGAAATAAATACCATTCCTACAAGTCTAGTTGTTTTCATTAATTTGAAAAATACTTGTTACTTGCACTTTTCATTTTAGCACCAAAAATGGTAGATGTGTTCAATTGCGGAATGTAAAAAGCCTTCTATTAAAATCAGCGTACAAGAAAACCTGCCTGAAATCGATATCAATACCTAACTCTAATATCTTACCATTTTTTGAAATTCAGATTTATGTGAAAATCGCTAATGTCACAACCGTTACGAAACTATGTCACGACCGTTACGCTGGTTAATTGATTGCCACATTCTCTAATCAGCTAATGATATTATATTGCCATACTGTTAATTTCATTTTAAACTCTATCTATTAACATGTTAGTCTGACATAAGTAACGCTAAATAAGTACAGTAAATTCGATAGAAATTTATATTGTGTAGGACAGTAGGAGTCTCTAAAAAGCTTGTCCATTTCAGTCACGACCGTTACGCCAACTTTAAACTGGAATACAATCAATAAAACGTAATGTATTCCAGTGCGGTTTCGATTTTATTAAAGGTCCATATCTTAGGATCATATCATAGTAATATCTTTTCAATATCATTCTTAAACAGTAAGGGAAAATACCCCGAATCGGGGTATAGAAGCAAACCCCCATTTGGGGTTTTGGTATACCCCGATTCGGGGTTCTCCCATAGACATTTTTTCTCCTTCATTTCCGCATATGAAGATTTTAATTCCGCAATTTCGTTTTAACATATTCGAATACACATTGGTGTGTACTACAAATAAGAAAACTTTGGAGTAATAATGAAATCTTCCGGCGTCGATATTGTACCGGAAAATCTAATGTAAATTATACCCCGAATCAGGGTATCCAGGACTCCCTGTACCCCGAATGGGGGCTTGCGATATATTCATACAGCCTGCAGTAGTACCGATTCGGGGTCAGTATTTTCTAGTACACCGATTCAGGAATTCAATTTTCTCGAAAATACACCGAATCGGCTCTTTTTTTCCACTCTGACACCGATTCGGTGTATATTTTCTAGTCGTTTTTTATATTTTTTAATGGATTTTCGTGATGTAATTCATATTTTAATTAGTATTAGTGTTATATAAACGAACAAATTTATTAAAATATTTAATATATTTTCAATGAAGACAGGTGGCAGATAAAAGTTAAATAAATAACGCCTCTGTTGACTGATATGGAAAATACGAAACCAGTCTTCCAATGGTAGATCTGCTGTATAAATAATATCTGGTTCATTGTCCTACGATTAAATTTGTTTATCGAACTGTTATATCGTTTCTCCCGAGGCTACCTTGAGTACACCACGTAGTAATTAGCCTTTGGTTTCTCCACATATGGTCTCGTGACAGTGACAAATTGGTAGTGTAATAAATGGGCCAAGTTTATAATGTGAGCTATTCCTGGTGGCAGAGCAGTTGCCGCTAATGTGATTTACAGTATTACATGTTATTTTTTATTATGGCGTAGGCCTACATTGTCTAATATTAGTCATCCTCGGATTAAGTTGTACACCTAGAGGGGTGGGTTGAGTAGTTAAAAGCACCACCCCACCACTGTAACTACAACTTACTATTTTCCCTCAATTTCGAAATGTAGTTTCATGTATTGTTTTGGTTAAAAAAAAGCAGCTACTGTAACCTGCTCCTATCTCTTAATAATGGACTTTACTGTACTGGTACTAATGTACTGGTACTCTGTGTCGATTAAAAAACATACTTTTTGTTATCATATCCATATTTATATATCAGTTGATAGACAAAACACTGCAATAATAATAATGTAAATGTACAATATAGTATAGTAATATACAGTACCTCCCATACTTCAGTAGTAGGCCCTATCTATCAATATAGTTACCACATTTATATTATGACTGTATGAAACAGTATTGTACTGCACAAAATGTAATTTTCGCACTATGAATTCCAGTCTGGTGTGAGTGAAACATCATTTTTCTGGAGGGGCGTAAATAACTCCTATACCCCGATTCGGGGTAGGCCTATACCTAATTTTTCCGCTGCCTGAAGATTTTCTAGTAGAGCACCGATTCGGGGTATAGCTTTCTACTGAAAATCTCGAATCGGTGTCACTATTTTCCACTATGACACCGATTCGGTGTATAGAGCTGTACCCCGATTCGGGGTATTTTCCCTTACTGTCCATGTGCCCTTAGAATACTCATTAATACCGGAAACCCATCAGCCCATGCGGAATGTCACGACCGTTACGCTGGAATGGCTGTATTGCACTTCTGTGTATTCAAAGTTTGTATCGGTATCTTATTTTCTCACCGTCTTAGTATAATTAGCCCAATCTATATTCTTACAGCCTTATGCGGATATGACGATATTGGTTTTTATCTATACCGGTAAATTTTTATTAGTTTCACTTTCTTCCTACTGTCCTATATTTTTATGTCAATTAAACAATTCCAATTCCAATACACAAGTACAGAATTAACTGGCACTCTACAATACGCAGATACGGTACAAAATTAACTGACAGACTGATAGGCCTACTACACGACAGACAGTCGGTGAGAAGTCAAAAATTGGACTTGAGTCCAAAATTGGACTTCGACTCCAGTTCAAGTCCAAAATTGGACTTCTGTGAGTCCAATATTGGACTTCAAATCAGCCAATTGTTCCAGGGCCTTGGGTAATAGGATCGGGCGGGATTTTTTTTCTTTAATCGAAAATATATCAAAAAATAAGAGTTTTGAACAGGGGGACCTGAAATTCACCAGGGGGAACTTTTTTTATAAGGCTTTGAATTTTTACAAAAGCCCAATATTGGACTTTAAGTCCAATTTTGGACGTGACATTGAGAATCGAACTTAAAGGTACATGAAGCATGACAGATGAGAGACAGCCAGACAGCTGTTAAGTTATGGAAAGCTACCTTTGCAGCTCTGTATGTATCTTCAGTGTACTGACTACTGACTGTACTGTACTTAGAATAAAATGGTACATTCTAGCATTATAGGTACTTTGTACTTTACTTTTAGCTTTTAGCATATTGTTTAGTTCACAATTTACATTCATGTTATGTCTAACCTTACAGCCTTATGTACCCAGGACTTTATAGTGTCTTTAGGACTAGATTAGATTATGCTCCAACAAATATTTAATTACAAATTATATTTGGTGGATACTGGTAGCAATGCCAGGTTAGCCAACTGCAGCTGCTGCTAAGGCTAACTACAGAACAAGCTACGATTTCGTCTAAGGCTATGGGAGCCCTATCAGAAAGAAATACTACAAGTTGATGCTACCACCATCTCTTCTAATTTTTCCATACAACAGGAAGGGTAGGCCTATTATAAAACAGCTGGATAACAGGACAGGATAATGAAATGGGATTAGTAACTGATTAACGTGTTGGGGTCTCCACATAATAAGTACAGAAGTAACAAGTAACACACGTCATAATTAGGGTTCGATCGGTGCCAAAATTTTGCCGGTGCCGGTGCCGGTGTCACATTGTAAATGCCGGTGTAGGTGCCGGTGCCGGTGTTTTTAAATGTTGGGCAAATTTGGCGTAATTCTATTTGAAAACGAAATAATATAAATTTTTGTGTAATCTATGTCTATTACTGTATTACATTAGGCCACACGCACACCTAACCCTGTCACCTAATGAAATGCAGAAATGAGGCAGTGATGCAGTAAAGTTCCACAGTCACAGATTGACAGAAGGTACAGTAGCTCAGTAGCTGGCCGACTATGTACTGATCAATTTCTGAATTAATATTGTAATAACTTAACCCAGCTGTCCAGCACACGGGTACAGCAGCAGAGCAACAAGTACGTACAATTCTACAATACTGTAAAATTATGATGTCACGCATTTATATAAAATGGTTTAGATTTACAATAAAATGAATATAAAAGTTTAAATAAAACGATTGCATTAAAATTATATGTGTACAGTTACAGTCAGGGCTGGCAAAAACCATAGGTTTTTCAGAAAAAATTTTAGGTTTTAGGTTTTTGCAAGGTTTTTGTAGGTTTTTGGAAGGTTTTTGCCGGTTTTTGAAGGTTTTCGCTAGGTTTTTGTAGTATTTCGCTAGGTTTTTGTAGTATTTCTGTATTTGTACCGGTATATGATTGATTAGATTGACCTGGTTGGTAAATGATTAGATAAATTATATGGGGCCACATTTGGTCAACTGGTCAAGATTATATTTTATAGATACACTATGCTGCTATGATACAAAATTGTTTGAAAGAATGAGTCCGTCAGGTTTCATTGTCATATTAATTACAATTATATAAACCTGTACAAAGTCTGAAAGTAGGCTTACAGCAGTACAGTCTTAAATTCAGACAGTAGGTGCAACTATTTATTATACTATTAGTGTATTAGTTCAGTAGTCTATTCTGCTATTAGTATCATTAGCATCAATCAACGCATGCAGAATGCAGGCACGCGATTCAGCGAATGCAGAATGCCACCCTTCCCACAGTCCCATACAGCCTCTGCCATACAGTCATAAAAGCATAACAGCATAACGCAAACCATAACCCGAATAACCCGATAACCACCTGACTGCCTGTGACCACCAGCTGACCAGAGGGAGCCAGAGCTGCAGAGACCACCCACTGACGCTGACCCAGCCACCTGGCTGCCTGGAGCCTGGACCACTGCTGCACTGTACGTGTAAAGTTCAGCAGTTATGGGTCCTACGAATTACCCCAAAATACCCCAAAACACCCCAAAATACCCCAAAATACTCCAAAATACCCCAAAATAGTCAAATATTACCCCAAAATACCCCAAAAAGGCTAAAAAATTACCCCAAAATACCCCAAAATAAGCTAACCATGTTTTTTAACAGCGAGGGAAAGGAGCAGGTTACAGTGGCAAGTTTTTTTTAACCAAAACAATAAACGAGAGTGAAGAAAAATTTTTTAATTATTTTGGGGTAATTCGTCATTATTTTGGGGTAATTCGTCATTTTGCCATATTTTGGGGTAAATTAAATTTCCAAAACAAAGGCTGAAAAAAAAGTATTTTGGGGTAATTCTAAACTATTTTGGGGTAATTCTAAACTATTTTGGGGTATTTTGGGGTAGTTTTATACTATTTTGGGGTCTTTTGGGGTATTTTGGGGTAATTCGTAGGACCGGCAGTTATCAGCAGCAACAACATACATACTACATACGTCAGGATGTAGGTCTGTAGTCAGGTAGTTGAGTCACCGGTCAGCTGGTACCGGACCATCTGACTGATAACTTGCATCAGCTAACTTGCATCAGTCAGTTGTCAGTACCGGTAGTGACAAGACAACTGGACTGGACTGGAACTCATCAGCTGACAATGCAAGTTGACTTGTTCAGTTGTTTTGAGTGTACAGTACAAATGAAATTAAAAGGCAAATTAAAGATGAAAAATCAAAAACCTAAAAACCTAGTTTTAGGCTTTTTTCAAATTTTAGGTTTTTGACAAAAACCTACAAAAACCTAGGTTTACAAAAACCTACTTTGCCAGCCCTGGTTACAGTAGGCCTACAGTATTTATATATTACATAAAATACAGAAATAACATAGTGTATCAGTTTTACACTAAGTAAGGCGTTATGATTCTGGGCTACCCTACCACTAGTCAAGTCACTAGACTGCTAGACCAGTAGACAGACAGTCAAACAGCTACATATAGCCTTGCTGCCTTGTAGCTGACTGATAGCTTAGCCAGGCTGTCTGCAGTACCGGTACTGCAGTAGGCTTCAATTTTAACAGCAGCCATTCATTTTAAAAAACACCGGCACCGGCAATGTTTTTGCCGGTGCAGGTGCCGGTGCCGGTGGTGCCAAACACCGGCAATACCGGTGCCGGTGCACCGATCGAACCCTAGTCATAATCATAAACCAATTGAGGGAAAGGAACAGGTTACAGAGGCAGGCTTTTCTAACTAAAACAATAAACGGCCACTTTTGACTTTACCAATTGAAGGAGCCCTATAACCTCACCACATACTACTACTACAATCGGCATGATTCATTGCAGCTGCATTATATATATAGCAGTATAGGCCCTATTATGTATTAAGAATGCTGTGCCGGCTTGTTGACAAAAGTGCGCCTCCACAACTCCCTTACACTCTTACAGCCTTATCAGCCATGACATTTGCTAGATCATCCGCATCTTCAAGGCCAGTGTCCTTTAAGACAGTAAGAAAGATGCGTCTCAAGAAAGTCATGGGCTGTCCACCATGCTTATTCGCTCCATGAGGTGCACTGGCTGGTCCTCACGGCTTAAAGCGATGTCCTGCAAAGCGGAGGCGGCTTTGTTCTAGTGTCAAGCTTGGGGGAACCAATGACTGAATGAGACACCTCCAACTCCAATGTTATATAGTGTCTGGTTGGAGATGCAGAGATGTGTGCATTGTACTTGACACAGTGAACCTAATCAAAACAATTAGTCAATAAATCAACATAATCAATCACATAATAGGTTACAGTTTACAGTAGTCTTATTTTTGCCATACGAAAATACCACAGGTATGGCAGTATGGGTATGAATGAACTATACAGCTATAACTCAACTACGCTACCGCGGTATACACCGCTAAGGCAGTAAGGCTACCGCAAAGCTATACCACTACCGCAAAAAGTAACTACTAATGTCTGACTGTACGTGCGATCCCTGTTTATATAATACATAATAATTAATTTGATCATTAAAATAATGTTGCATTGTAATTATGTAATATATATGTACTGATACGGGATGCAGTTTTGATTTAAATACCGATATACAGTATGGCAGCATGGGTACACTTGGAGTTGTACTAAAGTCCAATATTGCAATATTGGACTTTGGAGTCCAAAATTGGACTTGAAGTCTAAAATTGGACTTGAAGTCCAATTTTTGACTTCTCACCGACTGACAGACAATACACAATTAAATGGCACACTACTGCACTCTGCACTACATACTGACATACAATACATAATTAACCACATGACCACCCACTACAATACACAATTAACTGGTACACGACCATACATAAAGCTGTAAAGTGATATTGTAATTTTCTCCGAAATGGCGCCTCATACCTGCATACAACTGTACAACACATTTGACAGTACACAGTAAGGCCTATCTGCCTATGCCTAACCTAAACAGCTAAACGCTAAATGTAGGCCTGTCAGCCTGTAGGCCTACTTTCAGACCTTAAGTTTTGCTGAGTATAGGCTAACACAATGTCAATAGTTGAATGAATTAAATGGCCTTGTATACAGTATGGCAGACCTTAGTTTTGCTGATTATAACACAATGTCAATAGTTGAATGAATTAAATGGCCTTGTGTACAGTATGGTTTCTTAATTTCAATAGATTCAACAATCACGGCAGTACGGTAAGTAGCAGATAGGCCTGGCCTACCTACATACTGACATAGTACAAAGTACAGTCCATTCCACCAAGCACTGAAGCATTTTTAAACTGACGTCGGAAGTGAAATCTACGACCACAAAATCATACATTATCCATCCATCATAATTTTAGTAAGGTGATAAGATAAGATAAGATAATTCTTTTATTCACAAATACTTATAAGCCTTATCAGGGCTACGAAGGCAGTATACGCAATACATAGTACACGATACTGATAATTAAGGTGAATATAAAGCCTCTATAAACAAACATATTTGTCTTAGACAGACTGACTTAACTACGGTGGACCGCCTCGCCCTATGTAAAATTAAGGATTTTAATATACAGTAGATATATAGTACAGAAAACATATTAAGAGTTAGGTAAGGTATTAAGGGTAAGCCAGAGATAGTTTCACCCCTCCTACTTGCTGGGTTAGCCAGAGATAGTTTCACCCCTCCTACTTGCTGGGTTAGCCAGAGATAGTTTCACCCCTCCTACTTGCTGGGTTAGCCACAGATAGTTTCACCCCTCCTACTAGCTGGGTTAGCCAGAGATAGTTTCACCCCTCCTACTTGCTGGGTTAGCCACAGATAGTTTCACCCCTCCTACTTGCTGGGTTAGCCAGAGATAGTTTCACCCCTCCTACTTGCTGGGTTAGCCACAGATAGTTTCACCCCTCCTACTTGCTGGGTTAGCCACAGATAGTTTCACCCCTCCTACTTGCTGGGTTAGCCACAGATAGTTTCACCCCTCCTACTTGCTGGGTTAGCCACAGATAGTTTCACCCCTCCTACTTGCTGGGTTAGCCAGAGATAGTTTCACCCCTCCTACTTGCTGGGTTAGCCACAGATAGTTTCACCCCTCCTACTTGCTGGGTTAGCCACAGATAGTTTCACCCCTCCTACTTGCTGGGTTAGCCACAGATAGTTTCACCCCTCCTACTTGCTGGGTTAGCCACAGATAGTTTCACCCCTCCTACTTGCTGGGTTAGCCAACAGATAGTTTCACCCCTCCTACTTGCTGGGTTAGCCAGAGATAGTTTCACCCCTCCTACTTGCTGGGTTAGCCAGAGATAGTTTCACCCCTCCTACTTGCTGGGTTAGCCAGAGATAGTTTCACCCCTCCTACTTGCTGGGTTAGCCACAGATAGTTTCACCCCTCCTACTTGCTGGGTTAGCCACAGATAGTTTCACCCCTCCTACTTGCTGGGTTAGCCACAGATAGTTTCACCCCTCCTACTTGCTGGGTTAGCCAGAGATAGTTTCACCCCTCCTACTTGCTGGGTTAGCCAGAGATAGTTTCACCCCTCCTACTTGCTGGGTTAGCCAGAGATAGTTTCACCCCTCCTACTTGCTGGGTTAGCCAGAGATAGTTTCACCCCTCCTACTTGCTGTGTTAGCCACAGATAGTTTCACCCCTCCTACTTGCTGGGTTAGCCACAGATAGTTTCACCCCTCCTACTTGCTGGGTTAGCCAGAGATAGTTTCACCCCTCCTACTTGCTGGGTTAGCCAGAGATAGTTTCACCCCTCCTACTTGCTGGGTTAGCCAGAGATAGTTTCACCCCTCCTACTTGCTGGGTTAGCCAGAGATAGTTTCACCCCTCCTACTTGCTGGGTTAGCCACAGATAGTTTCACCCCTCCTACTTGCTGGGTTAGCCAGAGATAGTTTCACCCCTCCTACTTGCTGGGTTAGCCAGAGATAGTTTCACCCCTCCTACTTGCTGGGTTAGCCAGAGATAGTTTCACCCCTCCTACTTGCTGGGTTAGCCAGAGATAGTTTCACCCCTCCTACTTGCTGGGTTAGCCACAGATAGTTTCACCCCTCCTACTTGCTGGGTTAGCCAGAGATAGTTTCACCCCTCCTACTTGCTGGGTTAGCCAGAGATAGTTTCACCCCTCCTACTTGCTGGGTTAGCCACAGATAGTTTCACCCCTCCTACTTGCTGGGTTAGCCAGAGATAGTTTCACCCCTCCTACTTGCTGGGTTAGCCACAGATAGTTTCACCCCTCCTACTTGCTGGGTTAGCCAGAGATAGTTTCACCCCTCCTACTTGCTGGGTTAGCCAGAGATAGTTTCACCCCTCCTACTTGCTGGGTTAGCCACAGATAGTTTCACCCCTCCTACTTGCTGGGTTAGCCAGAGATAGTTTCACCCCTCCTACTTGCTGGGTTAGCCACAGATAGTTTCACCCCTCCTACTTGCTGGGTTAGCCAGAGATAGTTTCACCCCTCCTACTTGCTGGGTTAGCCAGAGATAGTTTCACCCCTCCTACTTGCTGGGTTAGCCAGAGATAGTTTCACCCCTCCTACTTGCTGGGTTAGCCACAGATAGTTTCACCCCTCCTACTTGCTGGGTTAGCCAGAGATAGTTTCACCCCTCCTACTTGCTGGGTTAGCCACAGATAGTTTCACCCCTCCTACTTGCTGGGTTAGCCAGAGATAGTTTCACCCCTCCTACTTGCTGGGTTAGCCAGAGATAGTTTCACCCCTCCTACTTGCTGGGTTAGCCACAGATAGTTTCACCCCTCCTACTTGCTGGGTTAGCCACGAGATAGTTTCACCCCTCCTACTTGCTGGGTTAGCCACAGATAGTTTCACCCCTCCTACTTGCTGGGTTAGCCACAGATAGTTTCACCCCTCCTACTTGCTGGGTTAGCCAGAGATAGTTTCACCCCTCCTACTTGCTGGGTTAGCCACAGATAGTTTCACCCCTCCTACTTGCTGGGTTAGCCAGAGATAGTTTCACCCCTCCTACTTGCTGGGTTAGCCAGAGATAGTTTCACCCCTCCTACTTGCTGGGTTAGCCAGAGATAGTTTCACCCCTCCTACTTGCTGGGTTAGCCAGAGATAGTTTCACCCCTCCTACTTGCTGGGTTAGCCAGAGATAGTTTCACCCCTCCTACTTGCTGGGTTAGCCAGAGATAGTTTCACCCCTCCTACTTGCTGGGTTAGCCAGAGATAGTTTCACCCCTCCTACTTGCTGGGTTAGCCAGAGATAGTTTCACCCCTCCTACTTGCTGGGTTAGCCAGAGATAGTTTCACCCCTCCTACTTGCTGGGTTAGCCAGAGATAGTTTCACCCCTCCTACTTGCTGGGTTAGCCAGAGATAGTTTCACCCCTCCTACTTGCTGGGTTAGCCAGAGATAGTTTCACCCCTCCTACTTGCTGGGTTAGCCAGAGATAGTTTCACCCCTCCTACTTGCTGGGTTAGCCAGAGATAGTTTCACCCCTCCTACTTGCTGGGTTAGCCACAGATAGTTTCACCCCTCCTACTTGCTGGGTTAGCCAGAGATAGTTTCACCCCTCCTACTTGCTGGGTTAGCCAGAGATAGTTTCACCCCTCCTACTTGCTGGGTTAGCCAGAGATAGTTTCACCCCTCCTACTTGCTGGGTTAGCCAGAGATAGTTTCACCCCTCCTACTTGCTGGGTTAGCCAGAGATAGTTTCACCCCTCCTACTTGCTGGGTTAGCCAGAGATAGTTTCACCCCTCCTACTTGCTGGGTTAGCCAGAGATAGTTTCACCCCTCCTACTTGCTGGGTTAGCCAGAGATAGTTTCACCCCTCCTACTTGCTGGGTTAGCCAGAGATAGTTTCACCCCTCCTACTTGCTGGGTTAGCCAGAGATAGTTTCACCCCTCCTACTTGCTGGGTTAGCCAGAGATAGTTTCACCCCTCCTACTTGCTGGGTTAGCCAGAGATAGTTTCACCCCTCCTACTTGCTGGGTTAGCCAGAGATAGTTTCACCCCTCCTACTTGCTGGGTTAGCCAGAGATAGTTTCACCCCTCCTACTTGCTGGGTTAGCCAGAGATAGTTTCACCCCTCCTACTTGCTGGGTTAGCCAGAGATAGTTTCACCCCTCCTACTTGCTGGGTTAGCCAGAGATAGTTTCACCCCTCCTACTTGCTGGGTTAGCCAGAGATAGTTTCACCCCTCCTACTTGCTGGGTTAGCCAGAGATAGTTTCACCCCTCCTACTTGCTGGGTTAGCCAGAGATAGTTTCACCCCTCCTACTTGCTGGGTTAGCCAGAGATAGTTTCACCCCTCCTACTTGCTGGGTTAGCCAGAGATAGTTTCACCCCTCCTACTTGCTGGGTTAGCCAGAGATAGTTTCACCCCTCCTACTTGCTGGGTTAGCCAGAGATAGTTTCACCCCTCCTACTTGCTGGGTTAGCCAGAGATAGTTTCACCCCTCCTACTTGCTGGGTTAGCCAGAGATAGTTTCACCCCTCCTACTTGCTGGGTTAGCCAGAGATAGTTTCACCCCTCCTACTTGCTGGGTTAGCCAGAGATAGTTTCACCCCTCCTACTTGCTGGGTTAGCCAGAGATAGTTTCACCCCTCCTACTTGCTGGGTTAGCCAGAGATAGTTTCACCCCTCCTACTTGCTGGGTTAGCCAGAGATAGTTTCACCCCTCCTACTTGCTGGGTTAGCCAGAGATAGTTTCACCCCTCCTACTTGCTGGGTTAGCCACAGATAGTTTCACCCCTCCTACTTGCTGGGTTAGCCAGAGATAGTTTCACCCCTCCTACTTGCTGGGTTAGCCAGAGATAGTTTCACCCCTCCTACTTGCTGGGTTAGCCAGAGATAGTTTCACCCCTCCTACTTGCTGGGTTAGCCAGAGATAGTTTCACCCCTCCTACTTGCTGGGTTAGCCAGAGATAGTTTCACCCCTCCTACTTGCTGGGTTAGCCAGAGATAGTTTCACCCCTCCTACTTGCTGGGTTAGCCAGAGATAGTTTCACCCCTCCTACTTGCTGGGTTAGCCAGAGATAGTTTCACCCCTCCTACTTGCTGGGTTAGCCAGAGATAGTTTCACCCCTCCTACTTGCTGGGTTAGCCAGAGATAGTTTCACCCCTCCTACTTGCTGGGTTAGCCAGAGATAGTTTCACCCCTCCTACTTGCTGGGTTAGCCAGAGATAGTTTCACCCCTCCTACTTGCTGGGTTAGCCAGAGATAGTTTCACCCCTCCTACTTGCTGGGTTAGCCAGAGATAGTTTCACCCCTCCTACTTGCTGGGTTAGCCAGAGATAGTTTCACCCCTCCTACTTGCTGGGTTAGCCAGAGATAGTTTCACCCCTCCTACTTGCTGGGTTAGCCAGAGATAGTTTCACCCCTCCTACTTGCTGGGTTAGCCAGAGATAGTTTCACCCCTCCTACTTGCTGGGTTAGCCAGAGATAGTTTCACCCCTCCTACTTGCTGGGTTAGCCAGAGATAGTTTCACCCCTCCTACTTGCTGGGTTAGCCACAGATAGTTTCACCCCTCCTACTTGCTGGGTTAGCCAGAGATAGTTTCACCCCTCCTACTTGCTGGGTTAGCCAGAGATAGTTTCACCCCTCCTACTTGCTGGGTTAGCCAGAGATAGTTTCACCCCTCCTACTTGCTGGGTTAGCCAGAGATAGTTTCACCCCTCCTACTTGCTGGGTTAGCCAGAGATAGTTTTACCCCTCCTACTTGCTGGGTTAGCCAGAGATAGTTTCACCCCTCCTACTTGCTGGGTTAGCCAGAGATAGTTAAACCCCTCCTACTTGCTGGGTTAGCCAGAGATAGTTTCACCCCTCCTACTTGCTGGGTTAGCCAGAGATAGTTTCACCCCTCCTACTTGCTGGGTTAGCCAGAGATAGTTTCACCCCTCCTACTTGCTGGGTTAGCCAGAGATAGTTTCACCCCTCCTACTTGCTGGGTTAGCCAGAGATAGTTTCACCCCTCCTACTTGCTGGGTTAGCCACAGATAGTTTCACCCCTCCTACTTGCTGGGTTAGCCAGAGATAGTTTCACCCCTCCTACTTGCTGGGTTAGCCAGAGATAGTTTCACCCCTCCTACTTGCTGGGTTAGCCAGAGATAGTTTCACCCCTCCTACTTGCTGGGTTAGCCAGAGATAGTTTCACCCCTCCTACTTGCTGGGTTAGCCAGAGATAGTTTCACCCCTCCTACTTGCTGGGTTAGCCAGAGATAGTTTCAACCCTCCTACTTGCTGGGTTAGCCACAGATAGTTTCACCCCTCCTACTTGCTGGGTTAGCCAGAGATAGTTTCACCCCTCCTACTTGCTGGGTTAGCCAGAGATAGTTTCACCCCTCCTACTTGCTGGGTTAGCCAGAGATAGTTTCACCCCTCCTACTTGCTGGGTTAGCCAGAGATAGTTTCACCCCTCCTACTTGCTGGGTTAGCCACAGATAGTTTCACCCCTCCTACTTGCTGGGTTAGCCACAGATAGTTTCACCCCTCCTACTTGCTGGGTTAGCCAGAGATAGTTTCACCCCTCCTACTTGCTGGGTTAGCCAGAGATAGTTTCACCCCTCCTACTTGCTGGGTTAGCCACAGATAGTTTCAACCCTCCTACTTGCTGGGTTAGCCACAGATAGTTTCACCCCTCCTACTTGCTGGGTTAGCCACAGATAGTTTCACCCCTCCTACTTGCTGGGTTAGCCAGAGATAGTTTCACCCCTCCTACTTGCTGGGTTAGCCAGAGATAGTTTCACCCCTCCTACTTGCTGGATTAGCCAGAGATAGTTTCACCCCTCCTACTTGCTGGGTTAGCCAGAGATAGTTTCACCCCTCCTACTTGCTGGGTTAGCCACAATTTTATTTTCGCTTTCAATCTTATGTTTGAAAAAAGTATCTCCATCGATAATGTTAATATTAAGCTACTACCTACTGTATGTAGAGAATGTGTTAGCAACAACATTAAACATTCTAGAATATTATGTTTTATGTAATTATTAACAATTATATAATGCAAAACATTGCAGTAATCCCACCCTGTGGAATGGCAAACCAGGGTGCGGTATTTGCCACGAGAGCTGACTCGGCAAAAAAGCACCCCCAACCCCCCAATATGGATTACATTAGCAATGCGGAGGTCCAGCCACTAGAGGCCAGTGGATGATGACCTTTCTGGCCCAAACCCTGGGTCACCAGGGAGGCTAGATTGTGAAGGGGAGAGGGATTCTGGAGTTGGAGGCTACTCTCATGTTCCACCCCGACCGACAAAGCCATTGGTGAATCTGAGGCAAGTCACTAGACTAGCTTCAGTAAACACCCTAACACTCGGGTCCCCAATGCGACAAGGTGAGCTGACTGCCTTGGCAGATAAGCTTTCTCTTAGTGCAGTGGGTGTTCAAGAGCACCGAATGCAGACTGGACAGACTGATGAGGTTCTAATTGAGAATAGGAAAATGCAAAATTTGTTAACCCATCCAGACATGAGTTGTAGTGTAGTGTATTGTAGTGTAGTGTAGTGTAGTGTAGTGTAGTGTAGTGTAGTGTAGTGTAGTGTATTGTAGTGTAGTGTAGTGAACTAAAAATATCTCAGAACCAGAGAGAAATTACGCAAGTTAAAAAAATATTTATATTAATTAATTTGTTTATATCGAATAATTATATGTTTTACTAAATAAACAAATTAAAAAGCACATACTATTAGTAGTTTAGTGTATGTTTATATAAATATAAATGTATGCATATGTATTCAAGCATGCCCAGATTTGGTAGGTGGTAGTATCATGGTGACCTAGAACTGCAGTTCTAAAACACCTTGGGCTCCGATTTATTTACACAACTCAATATGTTCGTTCGTGTAACAAATTATCGCGAATCACGAATAGTCGCACAGTAAAGGTGTCACTTTAAACAAAATTATGGAAATAATTGTTGTTATGCACCATTTAGGAAAAAAATTATCACATATTATAAAGATATAAAGAACAGTAAGCGAATGTGTACAGTACATTCATACTGTAATCCTTCAAAGGCGTCTATAATTCGGTAATGTATTTTCCATGTTCACGATTTCCCAATACCGTCCAATAATTATCAATTAAACATTATAAAGCCATCCACATGTCTGAGACCGAATACCGAATAACAATTGTGTCTCATATATCGTTGTAGTCCACAGTTTCACAGTACAGCATTGTGTGTTATGTCTAAAGTTTGAGTGGAAAGTTATATAGAAAAATTACCGCATTAACTATTAACTGAATAAATTATTAATTTGAAATTGTATATTATTGTTCCTGCTTATACATATGGTTATGCTTCTTTGAAATCTGAAATTACCATTGAAACGACTGTGTAGGAATCCAGAGCACACTATGACGGAGGATCGCAGTGTCGGTAGGCCATCGGTCTTTGATACATCTGTAAACACCAGGCCGCGTGAGATCTCCGAACTTCACCGCCTCTCTATAACTTCGCTAAAATCAATTTCGAAGGATGATTTAATTAAGTCGATTAAGGGGTGGGGACAGGGGGTACTAGCAGATACTAGCAGAACATCTACTAGCAGATGTTACAATGCTTATTGATATTGAAAAGCTGCTGGATCGCAAGTTATTGAAAATGGAAACATCACTTACGACAAAATTCCAGTCTATGAGATATGCAACCTTCTTAGAGAACAAAAAGCCCTGAAGGACACAGTATTACAGCAACAGATTTTTATCGAGGGCATTGCTCGTGAACGCCGCGCATGTAATGTGGTAATCCGTGGCCTGCCTGATGAAGGACAGGTGCTATCTGTTAGCGTATTCAATTCCGCTAACCACCCCACACAAAGTTAGAAGAGCAGGAGGTTTAAGCAATATTGGGAGCACGAGGTTGATTACCAATACACCTCGTGTCACCCCAATAAACGGGGATAACAGGCCCCAAGGGAACACACAGCGGGGGTCAGAGGTTACACCTCCGGGAGGGAGAGAGTAATAGCAGCAGGGGGAAACACTCCCAGGGAAATGGGAGGGTGAGAAGTGAGTTATTAGCCAATGGGGGGAAGGCATCAGCTGAGTAATGTAACACGGCCAACCTGTGCAATATATTACCGGTCGTTGTTGCCAATTTCATTCACTTTAGTGAGTCAGTTAGTTAGGGTAGTACCGGAACTCTAATCACCATCTCTGTCTACTGCCATACAATATTCAGCCATTTTACCAGTATGGTATATCACCATCAACCGACTGTGCTATATTACCATTTATTATATTGAAGGGATGACAATCCCATCAAAATACAGAATCGTAATATCGAGTATAATAATCAAATATATAAATCGTGCAGAGAAGGTCAATGAGCAAGCAGTATGTGGATGTATGTAATACTGCAGTACTGTAATAGTAGGCCTAGGTAGATCAGTACTGAAGTGCGTACAGCAGTACTGCATGGCAGTCCGTCCTATATAATAATGAGGCCCAGACTCAGTTAGGTCCCCTTGGTGAGGGTGCGAGTCCTGGTAAAGTGGAACGCTACATCCTGAGCATCCTGATACGAACATCCTGAGTTTACGGGGCAAATCGGTCTGGCTGATGGAGGTTTCGTCCCGAGCGAGATGTGGCCGGGGTTTGTGGAATGACTGTCGGTTGTGGGGCGGGCTGTGGTTTGTGCTCTATTGCGGGCGTGTCGGTTGTCGCGACGCCGCGGGCGATTTTAAGGTGGTCGACCGAGACCGTGTTTCGTCGTCGCCCAACCTGTATTTCAAAAGTTTTGGGTCCGGGTTTAAGAACGGGGAAAGGCCCGGAATAGGGTTGTTGTAAAGGAGTTCTGTGGCCGTGGCGCCGTACATAAACAAAGTCGGCGCCTTGTAGGTTTGGCGGGACATGGTCGATGGGTGTGCCATGGAACTCGGTGGTGGGTGGTTTCAGGTTGCGCATATCGTCCTGGAGTTGTCGGACGAAGTTCGACGAGGGGGTTGACAAGCGAGGCAGTGGGGGAATGAACTCCCGACGAGGGGGTTGACAAGCGAGGCAGTGGGGGAATGAACTCCCCGGGAACGTGTAATGGCACGCCGTAGACGAGTTCGGCGGGCGTGGTACCGGGGTCCTCCCGCCATTCCGTTCTGATGCCGAGGAGGACTAGTGGCAGCTTATCCATCCAACGGCATGTCGAGAGGCGCGCTTTGAGGGATGCCTTTAATTGGCGATGAAGCCGTTTGACAATCCCGTTTGCTTGTGGGTGGTAGGCAGTGGTTTTGTTGGCTGTGATCCCGAGGAGGGAGTTGAGTTCCGCCCACAGTTTGGAGGTAAACTGTGGGCCACGGTCGGATGTGATGTCCGTCGGGATGCCGAATCGGGCGATCCACCCCCGTAGGAGCACGCGTGCGCACGTCTCAGTCTCTGAGTTCTGTATCGGGATCGCCTCCGGCCACCTGGTGAAGCGATCTATGATGGTGAAGAGATATATGGTGTTCTCCGAGGGTGGTAGTGGACCCACAATATCTACGTGGAGGCAGGAGAACCTGGCGGTGGGCGACGCGCGCTCAGTGAGCGGGGCACGTGTGTGGCGCGCGATTTTGGAGGCTTGACAGGGGTGGCACTCTCGGCACCAGCGCGTAATATCCCGCCTAAGGCCGTGCCATACAAAACGGGAAGACACCGCTTTGATGGAGGGCCTTGTGGCGGGGTGGGAGAGCCCATGGAGGGCGTCGAAAACCCTCTGTGTCCAGGTAGATGGTACAACGGGCCGGGCGACGCCGGTAGAGATGTCGCAGAGGACGGTGAAGTTGCGGAAGTTTGTGTCGACAAGTTTTAGGCCGCTTATCGCTGTGCGGTAAGTGGCCATCTCCTCCGGGGCGGCGGCCTGGGCAGCGGCGAGCTGGGAGAAGTCGATGGTGGGGGATAGTACTGCGGAGATCGGTGCACGGGAAAGCGCATCAGCGACAACATTGTCCTTCCCACTGACGTGGCGGACATCCGTTGAGAACTCTGCGATGAAGGAGAGGTGTCGAGTTTGGCGAGGTGAGCGGTCTACGGAGCTGGAGAAGGCTCCAGTTAAGGGCTTATGATCAGTAAAAATGCTGAACACGCGGCCCTCGACGTGGTGTCGGAACGTTTTGATGGCGAGGTAGACCGCCAGCAACTCTCTATCGAAGGCGGAGTAGTGACATTCAGCGGGAGACAACTTCTTTGAGAAGAAGGCGATGGGGCGCCAGATGTCACCCTGTCGCTGCTCGAATACGCCACCGACAGCTATGTCGGAGGCATCAACCGTGATGCTCGATGCGGCGTCGCTGCTTGGGTGGTGGAGCATTGTGGCGGTGGCCAGAGCTGACTTCGCTGTGTCGAAGGCTAACTGGCAGTCCGGCGACCAGGTGACATCACGTGTGTGAGTTTTTGTCGCCTCGTGGAGGGGGGCTAGGGTGCCGGCAATCCCTGGGAGGAAACGGTGAAAATAATTAACCATTCCCAGGAATCGCTGCACAGCGATTTTTGTCGTTGGGACGGGGAAAGCGGAGATGGCCTCAACCTTGGTGGGGAGCGGGCGGATCCCATCGGCGTCGACTGTGTGTCCGAGGTAGGCAAGGGATGGGACACCAAACACGCACTTCCGGAGCTGCACAGTGAGTCCGTTCTCCACCAAGATGCGGAAGACCTGGCGCAGGTGCCTGATGTGCTCCTCCTCCGAGTGGCTACCAACGAGGATATCGTCGAGGTAGTCGAAGACGTAGGGGAGGTCGCGGAAGATGGAGTCCATCAGCCTCTGCAATGTCTGGGAGGCATTCCGGAGGCCGAATGGCATGCGGAGGAACTCCCATAGACCGAAGGGGGTGGTCACCGCAGTCTTGGGGATGTCCTCCTTCCGCATGGGAACCTGGTGATAACTTCGCGCCAGGTCGAGCTTGGTGAAGATTGTCGCTCCAGTGAGGTTGGCATTAAAGTCGTGTATATGTGGGAGTGGGTACATGTCGGGCAGCGTGGCGTCATTGAGCCGCCTGAAGTCGCCGCACGGTCGCCACCCACCGTCAGGTTTCGGCGCGATGTGGAGAGCTGATGCCCAGGGGGAGTTTGACCTCCGGATGATACCGAGTTTTTCCATTTTCAAGAACTCATCCTTGGCGATTGTCAGTTTCTCCGCATTGAGGCGCCGGGCGTGGGCGAAGAGTGGAGGGCAATCTGTGATGATGTGGTGCTCAACCCCGTGGAGGTTGTCGTCTGTGGCGGCGAAACGGGGTTGGAGGAGTTCCGGGAACTCCTCGAGCACCTTCTCGAAAATGGAGATGGCTGCGACGGAGGGTAGTCCCGAGAAGTCGGAGGCGGGGATAGTCTTCCCGTTGGGATCTACTAGACGCCTGCCTGCCATGTCAATTAGGAGGCGGTTGCGGTGGAAGAAGTCAGCACCGAGGATTGGTTGGGTGACATCGGCCACATGAGCCTCAAGGGAGAACTCATGACCAGCGAGGAGGATCGTGTACTTCCGGCGGCCCCAGGTCGCGATGGCAGTGCCATTCGCGGCAACAAGGGGTGGTGTGCGAGGGAGTCGATGATCCTGTGTTGAGGCTGGGACGACCGATAGTTGTGCCCCGCAGTCAACGAGGTAGGTCCGGCCAGAACGCACGTCCGACACGGACATGGTGTCTGTGCCCCCAGGGTGGCCGACCGCGGGAATTAGCGGGCGGCCGGGCCATTTTCCGGTCGAACGGAGCGTGCTATAGGGGCTGTGCGCGAGAGATCTGCTTGCACCAATGGTGGGACGAGGTGGGACATCGAGCAGTAGCCGCGCTTGCAGTTCCTGGCGTCCTTACCAAATTTCTGGTGGAAGTAGCAGAGTGTCGGTTGCTGGCTAGTGAAATGTGGTATGCCGTTGCGTCGTATCGTAGCGATATTTTGAGCCGGGGTAGGGGTTTCCATTATACGGTCGGCGTCAGCTGCCAACTCGTCGAGGTCCGTCTTACCGGAGCCGGCGAGGATCTGGCGGACCTCGTATGGCAGCTGTGCGAGGAACAGGGCGCGGAATATGGTGTCGGGGTTGGCGTTGAGGCTGCGGATGTGGTTGAGGAGGCCCGAAGGTTTCCGGTCCCCGAGGCCGGTGAGAACGAGTAGCTCTGCATCCTTTGCCACCTGTGAGTGGCCGAAGGTTCGGATGAGGGCGTCCTTGATGGCCTGGTAAGAGTCAGTGGCAGGTGGGGAGAGGATGATCGCCTCGACTTCGCCAGCGGTTGCATTATCGAGCACCGCGATTATATAGTTAAATTTAGTAGAGTCGACGGTGATCGCGCGGAGTGCGAACTGCGCCTCCACCTGGCGGAACCAGACCTCCGGCCGTGTTGGCCAGAATGGGGGAAGTTTCACCGTCACGGCGTTGACTGCAGCGGTGGGGTCGGCTTTGGGGATCGCGGCGATGGCGGCAGTGAGTGCCTGAATGTCTGTGGCCTCCATGAATATATAGATCTCGTCCGGGTCACCAGTGAAGGGATGACAATCCCATCAAAATACAGAATCGTAATATCGAGTATAATAATCAAATATATAAATCGTGCAGAGAAGGTCAACGAGCAAGCAGTATGTGGATGTATGTAATACTGCAGTACTGTAATAGTAGGCCTAGGTAGATAAGTACTGAAGTCCGTACAGCAGTACTGCATGGCAGACCGTCCTATCTAATAATCAGGCCCAGACTCAGTTAGGTCCCCTTGGTGAGGGTGCGAGTCCTGGTAAAGTGGAATGCTACAATATTATACCCTTATATACTATCAACGATCAATGAACAAACCAGAACTCTTTTCACATACACACGGCGGGGACGTGTAGATTAGAAACCGGATAAACCGGGATCCTCGGTGGATCCCGTCACACTATCTGTGGGCGGCACCTCTCCTAGTAACCTTAAAGATAAAGTCTCTCTGCTCCTTAACACCTTGGGTGTAACTTCCACGCCTCAGGAAAGTTTTTACCTTGGTAATAAAATATCACCAGATAGGAAAAGACCCGTTTTAATTAAATTTAACACCACAAATGAAAAAGCTCAGCTGTTTGGAAAGTGATTAACACTTAAGGGTAACCCAGATCTGAGTAACATCTATCTACCTGTCTTATGACGATCCTCCTTCAACAGCCAAAGAAAACCGTCGATTGCGTACAAAGGCAAGTGAGCTTCGTCGCAATGACGGCGGTGCTACTCAAGATGTGTTTATAAAAGGATGGAAGCTGCACTTGAATGGTCAAGTTGTAGATCAATTTAACTTAGCCAATCAGCTTTTTTAAATGATGCCGCACACAGCAAAACAGTTTCCAATCTGAAAATTGGCTTTTGGAATGTTAATGGTCGTACTTATATTATCTTTAAAAACTGTCCTTCTTTTATAACTCAACTAGATGTTTTATTTATGTTTGAAACTAGATCTGGTGTAAGCTCAAACGAGCTACCTTCTGGCTCTGTAGATATTACTCCAGGCATAGGCACTTATTCAGATTTTGATGCTGGTATGTTACTGATAGTGCGAAATGAATTAGCCGATCATGTATTTGGTATGACATTCTCTAATTGCTATATAGCATTCCGTCTGGATTTTCAACCCTCCACTCTTATTGGAGGAACATATATATACCCCTATGACGCTAACTACTGTACAATGCCAGCAATCTAGCAATGGTAGCATCCTTTATTGCAGACTCCATATCATGCGATCTCCAGCCAATCGTTGGAGGTGACCTGAGTTGTCATATGGGAAATTTCCCAAATGTTCTCAATGGCCTGCCATGGTCTTATGTTGACAATGTTGATAAAGGTTGCAACTCGATGGGAAAGTCACTAGCTGATATCTGCTCCGCTTTAGTTATTGGCCCACTAAATCACTCTATTATGAATGGTAAACAATTACCAGGCTCATTTACCTTTAACACGGGGGGAAAAGATCACAGGTCGATCTTGTACTATGTAATAAAAGATCACGCTCTCTAGTAGAATCTTTTGGTTTCATGGACAAAGAATGGTATTTATCTTATCATTTACTTTTATTTGTTAAAGTGAAATTTAACTCAATGGGCCCTGACTCAAAGGTTCTCTTAGCATGCGCCTATGAGCTAAATCTGCACCCTAAAATCGCTCCTCCAGTTCGCTGCAAATTTAGAGTTGACCAAGAAAAGGCCAATGAGCACTTACATCGCAGTATCGAAGCAACATTTAACAGTGTACGTAATGATGCGCATAATTTAGCAAGATTAATTCGTTCTTGTGTTTACTCGGCATGTCATGCTTCAAAGAAAACTACTGGCTCCATCAATTCAGTGTCAATCAAAGATAATAACATAATCTTAGAACTTGTAAGTGATTGTGGGGAAGCTTATAAATAATGGAACAATGTTTACTCATCGAGTGGTTGTAACTCTAACGAGGCCCTGAAAGCACTTGCAAACTTCTCGGAAAAACTGTCATGTCTTAACTCGGCAAATGTATCCGACTTCCATAGATCTATTTCAGTCTCATGGGTTGATGTTCTCAATAATCCGAAGGAGTTGTGGAAGAAAGTCAACTGGAAGAGCTCTCTTCAACTATCACGGCCGACTAGTAGCCGATGGGTTGATGTTCTCAATAATCCGAAGGAGTTGTGGAAGAAAGTCAACTGGAAGGGCTCTCTTCAACCATCACGGCCGACTAGTAGCCGATCTATGTCAGAGTTTCAACAACATATTGACGTGCTATATAACCAAGATGCGGGTGAACCCTTAGATGACATCCAACCAAATGGTATATATAGGCCTATACCATGCCTTGATGATCCTTTTACTCAGGCAGAGGTGAATGCGGCTTGTACGTCCGCATCAAAGAAAGGTGGATATGATCTCCATGGTAACACTTTAAAGGGTGTGATACCGATTCTACTTCCTTACTTAATCTGCTTGTTCAATGTAATATTTTCTAGTAGAATATTTCCAACCAATATTATTGAATCTCTGTTAACATTTTTTCCAAAGAAGGGTGACTTATCATTACCGAAAAACTATAGGGGAATTCAGATGGCAAATTTCTTAGTGGGAATCTATGACCGTATAATATCATCTAGACTGGTCAAATGGATGTCTATCCACCCAAATCAATCCGCATTTCAAACTGTCAAAAGTTCTTTGGATCAAATTCTTATTCTCAGGTTATTAATCGAACTTTCTAAGAAAATGAAATTCAAACTATATATAGCATTTTTCGATATCGAAAAAGCCTTCGACAAGGTTTCTAGGGCTAAATTGCTTCACAAGCTAAACAGTTTCGGCATCGGGTCTACTATGTTTGTTGCACTGAAGGCCTTGTATTTTTCAACTACCTGTTTCTTCACTTTGCGACAGACTTTTCCGAAATGTTAGATATTTTGTCAGGTATCAGACAAGGGGCCCCTAGCAGCGTGATCCTTTTCATTCTATTTTTAAATGATCTATTTGATTACTTAGCCACTAGATGCAGACCTGATAAAGTGTTGGGATTGATTCATGCATTACTACATGCAGATGACACATGTGTAATTAGTACTGATCTGGATGAGTTTACCGAAAAGTGTAACCTGGTTGTTAAATACTTCAATGATAACTCGCTACTACTACTACTACTACTACTACTAGGATCGGCATGCTGCATTGCAGCTGCATTTTTAAGAATGCTGTGCCGGCTTGTCAACAAAATTGCACCGCCACAACTCCCTATCACCCATGACATTTGCTAGATCATCCGCATCTTTAAGGCCAGTGTCCTTTAAGATGCGTCTCAAGAAAGTCATGGGCTGTCCACCATGCTTATTCACTCCATGAGGCTGCCAAAGTACAAGATTATGCACTGGCTGGTCCTCACGGCGAAAGCAATGTCCTGCAAAGCGGAGGCGATTTTGTTCTAGTGTCAAGCTTGGGGGAACCAATGAGACACCTCCAATGTTATATAGTGTATGGTTGGAGATGTGTGCATTGTACTTGACACAATGAACCCGGCGTAGCATTCTTGTGAATGTGCCATCCAGAGATTTGGTGTCCTCAGCGGTTAGAGCCCAGCATGGACTCCCGTAGAGGAGTACTGGAACTACTGCTGCTCTAAATAATCGGACCTTAAGTTTCCGATTAATTCTAGGTGACTTCCAAATCCTGGAAAGCCTATTCAAGGCTGCCCATGCCTTTCCCTTACGTATTCGAAGGTCCTCACCTGACTTCCGGATCCATGATCCCAGGTAACAGAAGTCGTCCACATGCTCAAGCATACCATCCTTTGAGCTTATGCTCATCCGATCAGAGACTTGCTGGGGACTTTCAAAGTTAACTGTCAGAATTTTGGTCTTTCTGGAGTTAATAAAAAGACCAACACTAGAAGCAGCATGTTCTAATGAGCTGAGGAGCCGTTGGGCTCCCTCTAATGATTCTGAGAGTACTCCTAAGTCATCAGCAAAGTCTAGATCAGTTAGGTACTTGGCAGGATTTCCTCGACTTCTGGAGCCAGTAGGTGGAGTTATCATCACCCCATCATCATTATGATGATCTAAGGACATGCGTAGAACATAGTCAACCACAATAATGAACAAGAATGGTGCAAGTGTGTCTCCTTGGAGGACGCCCCATAACACTTCAAATGGTTCTGTGTCACCGTCAACAGTAGACACAAATGTTGTCGAACCATCGTATACTGATCTGATTGCTGCAATAATTTCATCAGGAATCCCATATAATGAAAGTATGCTGAACATACGTGACCGAGAGACTGAATCAAAGGCCTTGAAGAAGTCAACAAAGATAACAGCCAGATGCCTGTCTTTCTTTTTTGATAATTCTTCAATTATCCTTCTAAGTGCCAAAATGGGCTCCATGGTCCCACGACCTTTACGGAACCCATTCTGATTTCCACGGAGCAGTCTCTCAATGGGATCCCTGATGCGATTTAATAGAATCCTATTGTATAACTCGCTAAAAATAAATGAATCTAAGTCCTGCTATTTGTTGTATGGCTGTGAGTTAAACAGTACTTTAGAATAAGATACACTATCATTAAAATACGCTGATAATTGTAAAGTGGTTTATCTGGGATCAATATTCTCATCCTCAGGCTCAATGGCCGCTGACTTGAAACTACATGCGCGTTCAAAACGGGCCCATACTGAGGTGAAGTTTGCAGCCTTCATCACAAATAATAAATATATTCCGCTATATGTTAAACAATGTGTGCGGCAAGCTTGTATTGACTCTACCTTATTATATGGATGTGAAAGTTGGGGTAAATGTCAACATAAAAAATATAGAACTGCAACATAAGCAATCGCTGAAACTAATGCTTAATCTACGCAGCTCTTGCCCCAATGAGATCTTATATGCAGAGTCTGGTACTCAACCACTTGCAATAGGTGTAAAAACGCGGCAACAATATTCTTTAAAAAATGTTTACGTTTCACAGAGCCAGAACCCCTTTCCGCTATGGCTATAGTCTTTGAATTGGCCAGAAGTAATAACATTAAATCTATGAAATATTACACTAACTTGGTTGAATCATACCCAAACGTTAATGCATTACGGCGGAATCTTTTATCTGCGTGGAAATTGGACCAATTCTCCAAGTTTGAAAGAGCAACTGATGATTTATCCCCCAAACTGATGATATATAAAGAGGTCAACCCGACTTTAGAACAGCCGATCTATGACAACTGCCTTCTGGAAATCGGCAGACAGCTCCTGACGCACTATCGAACTGGGTGCCATCGACTTCGAGTTGAGACTGATCGCTGGAAGTCGCCCCATGTGCCACGCGATCAACGGCTAGGCCAGTGTGGTACTGGTATCCAAGACATCCATCATGTCGTGATGTGCTGTCCACTACTCCATGACATCAAGCCTGCCCATGACAACCTTAGAGATTTCTTCCGAGATCACCGAAGTGCTGCCAAATATCTAAAAATGATGGCTGCCCGACTCACAATTAAATAAATAGCAACCCCCATCCCCATCACATATTACAAACCTTAGTTATTTTCAAATGATATTTACATCACATCAAATATTTACTTATATATTTATTTATTTATATAAGGATGTAATGAATTTAATTATTTACTCTATGTACCCCGTCCTCCATATATTTAGATGACACCTATTATTTCGACCCAATGTGTAGACTATTATTAGTAAATTATAACATTATTAGTAATTGGCATACATTTACGCCATTATTCATAATTTATTCAGCTATTGAGTTAATCAATTAAATTTATATAGATCGTCTCTTATGTACAACTAGTAGTATATATTGTGTATATATATCTTAAGTATATGTGTTGCATTTGACTCTTCAGAGTAAATTTAGTCTCACTCATCTAGTTTTCTTAATTAATAGTTTTCTTAATTAATTATCTAGTTTTCTTAATGTTTACTTACCACCTCAGTGTTTCATATTTAGCCTTAGGATTTTACAATAGGATTATAACATGTATAAGCTGGACTACGACCGCGTTTATTTTGACTGATTTGCTGGTGTGCGGCATCATTGTTGTTAAATCGTTGTCAATAAATATATATATTATATATATATATATAAAAAATATTATTTTTGGAAATAATGTACATATGGGAATTCATATTAATCTATTGTTATTTGTAGAACGGTGTATAAACAATATCGTACATACAGTATATACGGGAATTCATATTTACTGAACTGAGTTACATACGGGAATTCATATTTACTGAACTGGGTGTAAGCAATATTGGAATATACCGTAATAATGTGTTTTGGTTTAGAATCTATTGTTATTTGTAGAACGGTGTATAAACAATATCGTACATACAGTACATAAGGGAATTCATATTTACTGAACTGGGTGTAAGCAATATTGGAATATACCGTAATAATGTGTTTTGGTTTAGAATCTATTGTTATTTTCAGAACGTTATTTTCAGAACGGTGTATAAACAATATCGTACATACAGTGCATACGGGAATTCATATTTACTGAACTGGGTGTAAGCAATATTGGAATATACCGTAATAATGTGTTTTGGTTTAGAATCTATTGTTATTTTCAGAACGTTATTTTCAGAACGGTGTATAAACAATATCGTACATACAGTACATACGGGAATTCATATTTACTGAACTGAGTTACATACGGGAATTCATATTTACTGAACTGAGTTACATACGGGAATTCATATTTTACTGAACTGGGTGTAAGCAATATTGGAATATACCGTAATAATGTGTTTTGGTTTAGAATCTATTGTTATTTGTAGAACGGTGTATAAACAATATCGTGCATACAGTACATACGGGAATTCATATTTTACTGAACTGGGTGTAAGCAATATTGGAATATACCGTAATAATGTGTTTTGGTTTAGAATCTATTGTTATTTGTAGAACGGTGTATAAACAATATCGTACATACAGTGCATACGGGAATTCATATTTACTGAACTGAGTTACATACGGGAATTCATATTTACTGAACTGGGTGTAAGCAATATTGGAATATACCGTAATAATGTGTTTTGGTTTAGAATCTATTGTTATTTGTAGAACGGTGTATAAACAATATCGTACATACAGTACATAAGGAAAGTCATTGTTTACTGAACTGGGTGCAATCTATATTGGAACATACCGTAATTTGTATTTTATATAATTAGGTTTAATTTTATTGTTATTTTCAGAACGTACGGTGTGTATTCAATATCGTAACATACAGTACATACACGGGAATTCATATTTACGGAACTGGGTGCTTCACACGTACTTTGTGGCCTGCCCCCACATCTACTTTTTGAAGTTGGTACATATGTACAGCACTACGGTAGCTGGTCTAGGTACCGGTACATCGTGCAGCAGTCAAACAGCTGTAGATTAGGCGTTAGGCCGGGTAGACTTCTGGAGAGGGTCTGGTAGTCTAGGTATGGCAGTACAGTAGGGTGCATGTCAGTCAGTCACGGAACAAGTGGATTATATACTATATAATTCGACATTTTTGATTATTATTGTTAATTGGCTTTGGTGCTAAACTATTATATAATACAGGGAAAATTGTTTGACAGAGTAGTAATTTATGTAATTTTAGCCTGATAGGCCCAACACATTTCTGCATTTTTTGTTGTTTTTTTGGTAATTCTGTCTTTTCACTGGAGAATTTATATTTGGGTTGAGTGGGTAGGTGTAGGCTGTTTTTAGTTATCTGTTTTAGTTATTTGTTTATTATTAACCCTGATGAAGGATATGAAATATATTCGAAAATTTGGGAAATTAACATCATTTTTTATCGAGAAGTTTATCCTCAGTGGCGAACTCATTTCAATTATATATATTATATATATATATATGTACCGTATCTGAACTGAACAGTAAAATGTAAGAAGTTTCTTTTCAATTTGATCAAAGTCATTTGAATAGTCTGTCATCAACATCACATCGAAGAAAAATGCAATCGTCCATGACATACGAAGCACGGGGGTGATCAATTGTGGCCAGTGGGCAGAACAAAGGACACCCGCTGGCCACATTCATTTCAGAGACTGGTCTTTGAAACGAGCTGCTGCTAGGATCAGGGAGAAATGTATCAACAAGATCCGATGACCGCTTGGCTTGGTTGACCAGAGTAAATGTCACTTTGTAGGTAAAAGGCCACTTTAGTACAGCGTCATAGTCGCCCCGAACAATAACAAAGAACAGAGAGAGATGGGTGCCTCGGCCCAAACCGTCGCCATTGAGATAAACTCTGAGTCGCATTCGGTAGCCGAATGTATCGCTCGCGAATACTGGCGAGTACAACGAATTCTCTCTTCCACTAACCGCGGCTGCTCTTTTACTCGTGAAATTATCAAGTCGCCAAACGAATACACCGTTAGTCGACACTGGTCCTCTGTGTATAGCATCTCCTTGCTCTTCCGAATGTTCCAATAAATCTAGTTTAGATTCCAATGTCGCAACTGTTTTGGTAAGCAAGGTTGTTTTATTGTAATATGTTAACAGTTCCTGATTGAAATATGCCAGTAGGTTCTCCCATATTCCTACATGTCTTTCTAGTGTGGCTACCTTTGCCTTTAATTTCTCGACATCATCGCCATTAGCAATACTTGATGACGCGGCTTCATTGTTTATTTTACAGTCACAATTGATTTGTTGGATTTTGCTTGAAGATTTTGTTCCCTTCGGAGGGGTATCCATTTCTACTCGCTCCTGAGACGGGCAATCAGCAACATCAACCCGACAGTATCTGCTGATATTAGAGAAACTTCCAGTTGATTTAGAATGAGTCATCATGGGGTGGGTGAGGGAGCGACGAAGTAAATTTGGGGATTTATCGTTGGACAAGTTATGTAATTGTGAACTTTCGATTTCTGTAACCTTTTCCTCAAGTCTAGCGATGCGTTGAGGTAATGGTTCAGGTGGAGTCGCACCTTTGGGTAAACTGGATATATGTTTCATATCGGTATTAAAATAATATAAAATTAAACAGGAAATAAAATTTAACACCATCGCTAGGTGCTGTACCATTTGAGATTTGTAATGTTCCGCTGTCCGTCGTCTCTCAGGTTTCTCCGTACACCCAAGCGGACTAAAATCGCAGTTTACCGGCATGTTGGGACACCGACCGTGCACTGGGTCTTGGTGCTCAACCAAAGTCGCTCTGTTTAGCCCCTTGTTCCCGCAGTAGTCGCATACAGTTGGGGATTTAGGGCAGATCTTCGTATGATTCTGTAAATGAGTGACAGTTGGATAGATTAGAATGGGTCAAAACAATTTGAAGTGAAAAATAAATATGCAGGCCTCTACTGTATGTATGTACTGTATGTATGTATGTATGTATGTATAGTTGCCATTTCTAACAATACTTATTGTTTTGTTGTATTGTTATTGCTACTACACTTAACATAACATACTGCAATATATAAATAAATATATTCATCAACGCAAAATAATACAAAATACTAAATTAATCTCACACACACCCCAGATGAGTTTAAAGCTAAGGGAATTTAATAAGGGAAACAAATAAACAAATAAAGGGAGATAAAGGGAAAGGGAAACAAATAAAGGGAGATAAAGGGAAAGGGAAACAAATAAAGGGAGATAAAGGGAAAGGGAAACAAATAAAGGGAGATAAAGGGAAAGGGAAACAAATAAAGGGAGATAAAGGGAAAGGGAAACAAATAAAGGGAGATAAAGGGAAACAAATAAACAAATAAAGGGAGATAAAGGGAAAGGGAAACAAATAAAGGAAGATAAAGGGAAACAAATAAACAAATAAAGGGAGATAAAGGGAAACAAATAAACAAATAAAGGGAGATAAAGGGAAAGGGAAACAAATAAACAAATAAACAAATAAAGGGAGATAAAGGGAAAGGGAAACAAATAAAGGGAGATAAAGGGAAAGGGAAACAAATAAAGGGAGATAAAGGGAAAGGGAAACAAATAAACAAATAAAGGGAGATAAAGGGAAAGGGAAACAAATAAACAAATAAAGGGAGATAAAGGGAAAGGGAAACAAATAAAGGGAGATAAAGGGAAAGGGAAACAAATAAAGGGAGATAAAGGGAAAGGGAAACAAATAAACAAATAAAGGGAGATAAAGGGAAAGGGAAACAAATAAAGGGAGATAAAGGGAAAGGGAAACAAATAAAGGGAGATAAAGGGAAAGGGAAACAAATAAACAAATAAAGGGAGATAAAGGGAAAGGGAAACAAATAAACAGTGAGACTTCACCCTACCTTGAGCTCTGCGTAGATTAACTTGCATCCGCAATGTTTGCAGAGTATCCCACGGTAACCGCAGTGTTTGGTTACGTGGGCAGCCAAATCAATCTTACGTAACCGCTCGGGGCAGCCCTTGTTGGACAGAGTGCAATCCACCAACTGGAAGTCACAGCCACTCTCGTGTTCTTTGTAGTACAATCCCAGGAGGCCTTCAAATGAGCAACCATAGTTCGGACAAGCGACGCGGAGACTATTTGCTTCACGTTGTATGCGGTTGTCTGGAAACGATCCTTCTATGACGTCACCACATATGCAGCAGTTTGAAACACCTCTGCAATACAGTATATTGTAAATATGTAGGAATATAGCTTTCATTGTCAATTTAAATTTATTTATTGGTCTAAAAATCCAGTCAGTAAACTGAGCTGAAGGCAGTTTAAAGCAACTGATAATTAAAAGACCAACGTCTACGCTACCCTACTAAGTACAAATCAGATAATTGGATCTAGAATAACAACATTGCACTGTAGAACTGTACATATCATTATAAAGAGATATAAAACACTAATGCACAGAAGATAAATAAGAGATAAATTGTAATTCATAAAAAGTAGAAATATTCATTAAATTTAAATTTAAGAGGGGGGGGGGGGGGGGGGGGTGGTACACCACGATGTATCACTCTCAGCATTTCAAAATTGTTTGATTTTTGCTATAATTTGGAATATAAGTACCTAAAATGCTATTCTATATGAGAAGTAAGATGAATTTTATTTTTCGCTGAAACATATCCTATCTGATGCAACATTTCATGGTGAATCCAAATATGGAAACCGTTTTCCCATATCTTGCTTAGTTTTCGAGATATCTGGAATAGAAGATACTGCTCCGATATATCGCGATATTGGTAAAGGAGATGAAGTTTGGGGTTTGCATTCAATTTCTGCAAATTTCTGTGCTCAGTGGTGCTAATTGGATGTCTCCACGAGAAAGAGCACAAAATTTTAATTGAGAAGGTATTTGTTTATGATTATTGGACCTACTGATCAGTTTATATGACAACTTCAAGTCTCCGGAATGAAGACGGGACTCGAATAAGCGACTCTGCGGTATTTGCTGGATTACACGGAATAGACTTATCGGTCATCGGAGATCTTCAGAATGTATAATCTCAAGGTGGTCGTACGGAGTTCGTTTTGGGCTCATTCGAAAGCTCTTTTCTCAGAGACCAAAGTTACCATTTGGTTTGGCAAACTCTTGAAAGCTGCCTGAGTAATCATAACTTGAACAAAATTTGCAAGGCATATTTTACCCAAATTCATGTTATGTTGCTTTACAACCATTTTGTCTTTAATCAAATGTTAACTTTGTTCTCTAAGAAAAGAGCTTTCGAATGAGCCTAAAACGAACTTCGTACGACCACTAGAACTGGAGATTATACATTTTGAAGATCTCCGATGACCGATAAGTCTATTCCGTGTAATCCCGCAAAGACCGCAGAATCGCTTATTCAAGTCCCGTCTTCATTCCGGATACTTGAAGTTGTCTTATAAACTGACAAGTAGGTCCAATAATCATAAAAAAATACCTTCTCAATCAAAATTTTGTGCTCTTTCTTGTGGAGACATCCAATTGGCACCACTGGGCACAGAAATTTGCAGAAATTGAATGCAAACCCCAAACTTCATCACCTTTACCGATATCGCGATATATCGGAGCCAGTATCTTCTATCCCAGATATCTCGAAAACTAAGCAAGATATGGGAAAACGGTTTCCATATATTGATTCACCATGAAATTCTGCGTCAGATAGGATATGTTTCAAAAATTCGTCTTTTTGGTCAGAAAATGCGCTACCCCCCACCTTAACAATAAAAAAAACTTGGTTGCGCTTAAAATCCTAAGGCTTTTACAGTTTTTAAACTAATCACATGATAGTTTTTTTCATATGATAGATCAAAGATGGGGCAACATAACATCAGGCGAAATTTTGTGAAAATAATTCTGCACCGCTAGGTGGCGTAGCTAATTTATGCTAATTTTTGGGTTTGTTATAAATAGTATTAAATTTTATTAACTAAAATTCTCAAAAAGTTGTCTGATACTTTTATGCAAGGGATGCTATGTAGACACCCATAGAAAGTTTCAAACTAATTGCTCAAAAATTGTAGAAGTAGTAGGCAATTTGGTAAGTTGACAATTTCATAAAAAAAATATTTGGAGATAATCTTTCCTTCCATTATCCTTTCCATTATCACTTTCCTTTCCTTTCTTAGTTTTTAAGAAGGAATTCTCGCGCTCTCGTCACCTTAGTTATCATATTAAACAGTTAAGGTAGTACGGGTTGACCTCATGTGACTAATGAAATGAATGACAAAAGTTATCAAGCCAAGCTCGCAAGCAAGTTGACAAGCTCTCTCCCAACAGCTTCTTCAGGTCATTACAATGAAACTGCGTATACAACGATAAACTGCACTGCAGTTTCACTTAATTAATCTTATATTAATTATTAAATTAATATATTGCATTAATCTTGTTAATAAAATTAAACTATATTAAATTAAACCTATCTGTTGCCCGCATGATATTGTTCCCCGAGAATGCCTCTGCATCTGTTAACTTACAACAAGCTGTCAATCTGGAATACCTCGAAGTTTATTTTCTCAAAGAATTCAAAGTGTCGCAAATTACCTCAAAGTGTTATTTCTCAAAGAATTCAAAGAATTCAAAGTGCCTAAAAGTAGGAAATCACTTTGAGATTCCAAACTAAAAGTGTCTACAAGAATTCAAAGCGGCCGTTGGGAGTAATATAATGACTTTTAGACACTTTTAGAAAATCTTTGAGAAAATCTCAAAGAACAGATGCACTAAGAGACCACCACCCCCAAAGACCAAAGACGACCATCTGGCGGTTGATCGTCTCCTAGCCTACCTTGAGTGTTCATCAGCAACCTTTACCAGTGTTCGACGGCTTAGAAGAGCACCTTAATCTAAAAGTCCAGGTCTCATCGAAGTCGTATTATCATCGATGGTAGACTGCGATAAGGTTATGGGGAATAGACAGAGCCTTGCCTCATCGGAGGAATTCCGTCGCACGTTTATCCACCGCAGTTTATCTGAGAATGTTCGCAAAGAATGGGACATCCTTCGCGCGCACTCCTTTCTAACGTATTCCGCCGACAACTCGTCGTCGCTATTTGCTGTCTATAATAATCAAACCGAATCGTACTGCCTTCGAAAGCGACTCAACGGAAAGATCGCTTGGCGGTCCAATATCCAGCTGTCAAGTGAGGAGCGGAAAATAGCCTCTGATCATGTCTCATCGATAAAACGATCACCTCGTGGCCAGTTGAGACAACCACCACAAGCGGCCGGATCGTCCACCAGCGACCCCTCTTCTAGACCAACTTCCAGTGAGATCTTTACCTCTACAGGCGCCATGGCTACCGATTGTGATGGGACCCCAGTTGCCATGGTTACTGCTACTGGCCGTGTTGCTCCAGGCACCACCGCTTCCGACCCAGTTCCCGTTGTTTGGAGTTCCGCTACAGAAAGCTCCGACACATCTGGCTCGGTAAACCTTTAGGGGGAGAAGCTGCCACTACTGGGAACGTTACCACCGAGTCTGCGAGCCCGACGACTCCTGGAAATGGGGACACTTTACATGGATCTATTCCATCCACATTTCTTAACTGTCACGTTATGATACATACACACACATACACATAATGAACATTCAGAGTTTAGGTAATAAACTTCCTGAGCTTAATTTGTTTCTAGAAACATGCAATTATCATGTTGTTGGTGTCACTGAGACTTGGTTACGTGATACTATAACTGATGGTATGCTTGAGAAACTAAACGGAAAACGGTATAATGTTTTTAGAAAAGAAGTGTGGCTTTATTTGTGCTTAAATCCCCGAGAAATGTACACAGATATTTTTAAACAGTAAGTTTTCTGATTGTGAAGTTGTTGCTATCGATATATTAGGGGACGCACCTACCCGTTTAATTTGTATTTATCGATCTCAGTCTGGAAACTCAACCGAGGATACTACCCTATTATGTGAATGTATTTCGTCACTTACTGATGTTAATTACCCAACTGTCTGTATCGGTGATTTCAATCTCCCAGATTTTAACTGGGAAGAAATGTCTTTTCCTATCAACGATATTTATAGTTGCTTTTTCAACTGTATTAATGAAGCTGGATTTACCCAGTTAGTAGACAAGCCCACTAGAGGCAATAATATCCTTGATTTGGTGTTCACTACAGAAGTTCTATGTGTCAGTAGTGTTCTAGTAAATACCCCCTTTTCTAGTAGCGACCACAGCACAGTCACTTTTAATTTATGTGGCCCTTACCAATTTTTCGAAAGTGACACATTGCAGTATTTTGATTTCAAAGAGATCTGGGACTGTTTTTTGACTGTTGTCCTCAATAAAACAGTATTGTCCTTAATTACTGTAGACCTATCCAACTATGTGTAGTAATATATGTAAATATGTAATACCTGAATACCCTGAATACCTGAATGTACTGTTATATCAGACTTTGATCGTTTTCAACAACTTTTCTGTGAATTTTTGATCGTTGCTTTGATATCAATGCAATATACGTTCATATTAGCGATAATGGGAGCGGCGATGATAATGCCATCGGGGCGTCCGATCATCGGGGCGATGACGACCGGTACTAATTCCAGTACGTCGGCATCGGACGCAGGAAACAGCAGGAGGAACAGCACGACGGATGACTCGGAGAGTATAAATGTTTCTATTTTCGATGATCTCGGAAGTAAGAAAGGGATGAAATTTGTGCATCTAAACGTAAATACCATTTATCCTAATAAGATAAACGAAGTGCGGTACGCTGTTAGTAGATGTAAACCAACTGTTCTCGCACTATCGGAGACAAAGCTGTCAGACGATGTGTCGAACAACGAGTTACTAATCGCCGGCTACCATCCGCCGTTAAGAAAAGATCGTACGAAAAATGGAGGTGGGGTGATGCTTTATGTTGATGAAAAGTACACGGTGAGAGAAAGACCTGAGCTGGAACTAAACAAGGATGGGATTGAAAGTGTTATGATTGACATCGAGTTCAAAAGCAAGCATCGAATAACAACAGGAGTAGTTTATCGACCAAATGACGATAAGATCTCAGCAACAAAGTTCGAACAACACTTCCAACCGTTGTTCGAAAAGAACTAGTTGATACTGTTGGGCGACTTAAATGCAGATCAGCTACAAGAGAACAACTCGCTGAAACAATTCTGTAACGATCGTAACATCAAACAGCTTATAAAGGAACCAACAAGGGAATGTGAAACGAGAAAATCTATATTGGATTTGATTTTCACAAACAAATCTGACATGATTTCGGAGTCAGGAGTGATAAAGTCTTTTACTTCAGATCATTATACCGTGTACGCCATACGGAAGAAATCAAGGAGTGAAAAGATATCAACTGGACCGAGAATTGTGAAATATCGATGTATGAGGTCTTATGAGAAGCAGGAATTTGCATCGAGTATGCGAAACCTGGCGTGGGATGAGTATTACCAACTAACCAATGTCAATGACCTGTGGATCTGGTTTAAAACGAAGTTTATAGGTGTGTGCGATGAACATGCTCCTGTGAAAGAGAGAAGGGCGAAGGGGGGAAATGACACGCCTTGGATGACTCCAAACCTAAGTCACCAACTCCTTAAGAGAGATCAAGCAAGACAGAAGGCTCTAAGGACATGGCGATTTTGCGCACGCAAAGCTGCTACGCAATCGTTGCACAAAGGATATCCGTGCAACCAAAGGTGATTATTTCCAACGAAAGGTCGATGAGTGTGGTACAGATCAGCATAAACTGTGGAAAACCCTTAAACGACTACTGCCGGGAAAGGGGACAGATACCAGGAAGGTCACGTTGAAAAAGGATGAAAAAACGTACTCAAAAACATCTGAGGTGACCGGTATATTTTGCAGGTTTTTCGCAACAATAGGCGCTGCATTAGCTCAAGTACTCCCTCATGCAAATCCGTCATATAAAGATCAGCTAAACCACTATTATTCCAGATTGAGCAATAACAACTTCCGACTACAGCCCATAAGTACTCGGTTTACGAAGACATTCTTGAGCGAGTTACCATTGTATAAAGCCGCGGGACTGGATGGGATTAGTGCTAACCTCTTAAAAGATGCTAGTGCTATAATTGCAGAACCGCTAACGCATTTGGTAAATGTCTCAATTGAAACTTCTCAATTTCCAGATGACCATAAGCGCGCTAGGGTAACCCCTCTTTACAAAAAAGGAGATAGGGAAGACTGCAGCAATTATCGGCCAGTGTCGGTGTTACCGATTGTATCGAAGTTGCTGGAGCGGGCTGTTAAAGAACAACTACAATGTTACCTAGACGAGAAATACGTCATCGTTGACTTCCAGAGTGGATTTAGAAAAAACTTTTCTACCGAAACAACTCTAGTAGATACGTGCGATTCGATTCAGTTTAGTAAAGATAAACATGTCTACACAGGAATGCTGTTCCTCGACGTCAAAAAGGCGTTCGATTGTGTAGAGCACAGTCTACTGCTTCGGAAGCTGTCAGCTATTGGTTTATCCAATGAGAGTGTCGAATGGTTCCGGAGCTACTTATCCAATCGAACAATGTGTGTCAGTATCAAAGGGGAGACTAGTGATGAGGAGGTTGTCTCATATGGAGTACCCCAGGGATCAATTTTAGGACCGATCCTATACTCCATATTTATTAACGACATTGGATGCTCCATAGACACCACTATAGCTAGCATCAAGCTTTTTGCAGATGATACAACGCTACAGTGTTGCTCGAAGGACATCAACGAACTGAAGTGCAATATGGAATCACAATTTGCTGCGCTGTCTCAATGGTTTATCGATAATAAACTGACAGTGCACCCAGATAAATGCAAATTGTTGTTTTTTGGAACTCCAGTGATGATGCAGAAAATCGATGAGAAGTACAATGTTTCAGGAGTAGAGAAATCGAAGAAGGTGAAATATCTCGGAGTAATAATAGATGAGCAGCTTAAATTTGAGGAGCACGGCAGGGCGATTATGGGAAAAATATCACAAACAGTCGGGTTTCTATGGAAACAACGGAGATGTTTCTCAACTCGTACTGCGAAGAATCTCGCAACGGCTCTCGCTCTGCCGTACTTTAACTATGCCAATGTTTGCTACTATAATTTCTGTCAGCAGAAATTTAAGAGTAAACTCCAATCTCACCAGAACTCGTTAGTTCGAATGATATTTAACCACCAGAAAATTCGATGGATAAACGGCGAGAGAAATTACAGGTTGTCACACATCGGAAATCAAGAGTTGGCATCGGTAAAATGGCTTTCCGTAAGGAAAATGGTGATGCTCAACCAGTTGAAACTAGCATATCGAATTGTTAACAAAACTGCGCCGAATTATCTAATTAAATCGTTCCAACTCGCTTCGGAATCTCACAATTACCCAACCCGCCACGCCACCACACATCGCGTTATCTTGCCACAAACCCACCTCAGCGCCACTCAGAAGACCTTCAGTTACTCTGCCAGCGTGTTATGGAACAAAATTCCTAACACACTGGTCGAATCTCGTTCACTGAAGTCGTTTGCAGTTAACTGCAAAAAATGGCTCGAAGAAAATATGACGATATAACGATTCAACGAATAGAAAAATCCAGATTTTACATTACGGATCTAACTCTTAAACTTTTTGTTTATTTTATTTAATTTACCGGTAAAAATTGTACTTCTGTATATCACTCTAATGTTATACATGCTTTACCACAACCCGCTTGTAAATGAGGTCATCAGACCTCAAGCGGCTATTGTGGGTACATAAAAAACATTATGATGATGATGATGATGAAATACAGTATTATAATATTCCCTGTAGCCTTCATATCTGTTCTGCTCCGTACATTACATTGTTAAAGCTTTACAATAGGCCTAGTGCCTTACTCCCTTACATATACAGTATAATACAGTAACTTACTTTTCAAGTAATTCTTCTAAGCAATCTTTGCAGTATCTTTCTCCACACGCTACTTGTTGAGCAGCTTTCAGTATTTTGTTGCAACTAGCGCAAGTTAATTTACTCAAATTAAGACGATCTTTCAGTACTGAATCACACGGAAACCCCGACATACTGTTTTAGACTATTCGGCGGCGCAATTATTAATTAATTTTTACTGGGAAAATTAGAGATAAATATTGACAGTAAACTGAAACTGAAATCCAAAACAAAATTTATTGAAATACTGAAATTTATTTATCAAAATTGAAGTATCAAATACACTTTGAGAAAAAAAATTCACCTACAATACAGCAGTATGAGTATACAGTAGGTCTACTGTACATCAGTATACAGTACTGCACAGTAGATATTCAGCGATAATAGAAATGGAATGAAATACAAAACTTAATATAGAGTATATGTTATACTGTATACACTTATGTATACAGTATATGTTATACTGTATACATAAGTGTATACAGTATAACATATACTGTATAAATAAGTGTGTACAGTATAACATATACTGTATACATAAGTGTATACAGTATAACATATACTGTATAACTAAGTGTATACAGTATAACATATACTGTATACACTTATTTATAGAGTATATGTTATACTGTATACACTTATTTATAGAGTATATGTTATACTGTATACACTTATGTTGGCAGTATATGTTATACTGTATACACTTATTTATAGATAATATGTTATACTGTATACACTTATTTATACAGTATATGTTATACTGTATACACTTATTTATAGAGTATATGTTATACTGTATACACATATGTATACAGTATATGTTATACAGTATACACTTATTTATACAGTATATGTTATACTGTATACACTTATGTATACAGTATATGTTATACAGTATACACTTATTTATACAGTATATGTTATACTGTATACACTTATGTATACAGTATAACATATACTGTATACACTTATTTATAGAGTATATGTTATACTGTATACACTTATGTTGGCAGTATATGTTATACTGTATACACTTATGTATACAGTATATGTTATACAGTATACACTTATTTATACAGTATATGTTATACTGTATACACTTATTTATAGAGTATATGTTATACTGTATACACTTATTTATAGAGTATATGTTATAATGTATACACTTATTTATACAGTATATGTTATACTGTATACACTTATGTATACAGTATATGCAATAAACTGAAATCCACAACCGAATGTATATGATTTAGTAAACTGAAACTATAATTAAACTGAATTTCGAGGTGAATGCTAACTACAGTAGATCTGTAACTGAAATTATTTAATTATTTAAAGTAAAAATCATTGAAAATTATCAGCATTATTATTGCAAAGTATTCAAAATATTATTAGAGTAAACATTACAACTATGTATGAGTTCATGTTTATATACTGAGTAATATGTGGATTACTTAGCAATATATCATCTTGTTTGCTGCAAATTTCTATTTCCTTGTTTGATTAGATTGTATCAGTACAGTAGCAACAACATGTTACACGATGACTCAATATGAAATGAAGTATTGGAACAACTCTAAACTTTTGCTAGAAAGGTTATTTATCTACAGTATGGGAATTACCAGTATTACATACCATTACAGTATATAATACTGTATCTTATTATAACTGTATTATACTGTAGACCACGGTTTTCATGTGCAATAGAGGAAATATAGACAAAAAGTTCCTTTGCAAGATAACCGTAATAATGCATTATATATTATGGTGAATTTATTTGGCTTTGATATGTAAAGATCATTGAAGGCTATTCATTGAGTGCATTAACTTATTGGGGGTGACAACATACATTATAAGCCGTCTTGGCAACAGTCTAAAACAAAACAATTTTAAGTGCTATATATACTGTATACACGTATACACGTTTTGCTTTTTGCTTGCTCATTGTCGAGAAATCCGGCCTATCTTTTTTATCCACGTTGATACCAATATATATATAGTATGTGCTGTTTATTATTTATATAAAGAAGCATAGCCACTCTTGACTTCCTGTCTTAAATACCTACAACTGGTTTAGGTCCAGGTCAGGTCAGGTATTCCAGGTCAGGTCAGGTATTCTAGGTCATTGATCAAGAAAACTTGCCACCTCCATGCAGCATAAAGGAGGTGCCACCTGTAGCTGCATGGACCCTCTTACTAGGGCAAATCTGGTCCTGTAACTAGGACCCCCTTCGTTCTGGGATAAGGACGCCCTTGGTCCTGGATTAAGGACCCATATACTTTGCTGCAGGGGTATATGGCCTGGCCAGGCAGATGGTGATCTACCAATGGCTGGTCAGGAGTAGAGTGTTCTCATGTCCACTCTGAGTGCACTTCACTGCGACCTGCACCTGGCAGCAGGGGTACAGGGCATGACCCAGCAGATGAGCTGCACAGCCAATGGTGGGTCATGTGCGCCAGAGTAGATATGGGTGATGGGCCTCATATCTGACTCCACTGCGACACCCACCCTGTGGAATGGCAAACCAGGGTGTGGTATTTGCCCCGAGAGCTGACTCGGCAAAAAAGCACACCCCCCAACCCCCACTATGGATTACATTAGTAATGCGGAGGTCCAGCCACTAGAGGCCAGTGGAATGACTGGACACAATCGGCCTCACAGGCGTCAGTTATCTCCTGACCGGCTGCCTGTCTCACCCCCTACTGGAGAGAGAGCGGCAAACAATTCTTTGAGTCCCTTTCCTGATGACCTTTCTGGCCCAAACCCTGGGTCACCAGGGAGGCCAGATTGTGAGGGGGAGAGGGATTCTGGAGTTGGAGGCTACTCTCATGTTCCACCCCGACCAACAAAGCCATTGGTGAATCTGAGGCAAGTCACTAGACTAGCCTCAGTAAACACCCTAACACTCGGGTCCCCAATGCGACAAGGTGAGCTGACTACCTTGGCAGATATGCTTTCTCTTAGTGCAGTGGGTGTTCAAGAGCACCGAATGCAGACTGGACAGACTGATGAGAGACCAAATCTCTAACCGCATCATCCGTTGCCACTTCTCATGTTCTGGAAGACTGGCTAAGAAGTTTCCTAAGGTGGTTCTGATTGTGTGCTAGTCTCCAACTAGTGTTGCCCCTGTAGAGGAGGTGGAAAATTTCTACCAGAATCTACAAGCAGCTACTGATGGAGTGGATCAGCATGCATTCTTAACATTCCTGGGAGACTTTAAATAGAAATATAGAAACCTTGTCCAACGGGAAATAAAAAAAGCTAAATCTGAATATTTGTACAACAAAATAAGTGAGAATAAAGATAATCCAAAAAGTCTATGGTCTACCCTAAAATCTTTAGGTTATAAAAACCTTAAATCTAAATCGAATATTGTTCTGCAAGATAACGGTGAGCTGATTCATGATCATACTCTAGTTAGTAATTTATTTAATAATTATTTTACTAATGTTGCCTCTAATTTAGTTAAGAAATTACCGTTATCAAGTAATAAATATAGTATAGGGTCCGAAACTCTAAATAATTTTTATTTAGAAAAGTTACAAAATTCAGAAAAGTTATTTTTAAAACCCGTTTCTGAGGATTTCGTTTTTAAAAATCTACTTAGCCTATCAGCCTCAAAAAGTACCGGTCTAGACCTAATACCTGCCCGTTTTCTTAAGGATGGTGCTGAAGTACTTAAAGTGCCTATTACTTTTATTATTAATTACTCTATCGTAGATAATGTAGTACCAGACGAACTGAAATTAGCTAAGGTTGTTCCTCTGTATAAAAGGAATAGTAAAGTAGAACCCTGTAATTACAGACCTGTTAGTATCTTAAGTATTGTATCTAAAATTCTAGAACGTTCTGCTTTTCTACAGCTGGAGGCACATCTTAGTAGGCTAAATCTGATCTATGAACTTCAGTCCGGTTTTCGTAAATCATATTCTACAGACACCTGCCTTATTAACTTAACTGTTACAATTAGATGTAATAACGCAAAGGGTTTATATACTGGTATGGTAATGTTGGACCTACAAAAGGCTTTCGATACTGTAGATCACGAAATTCTGCTTGGTAAGTTAGGCCTGATGGGTGTAGGTTCTATAGACTGGTTCAAGTCCTACCTGTCAGACAGAGGTCAAACTGTAGTCATTAGCAAATCGCAGTCTACTGTACAAGAGATTACCTGTGGTGTACCGCAAGGTAGCATATTAGGTCCTCTGCTTTTTGTATGCTATGTAAATGATATGATAAGTAGTATAGATCCCGATTTTAAACTCATTTTATATGCCGACGACAGTGCTCTTATTTTCTCTCATAAAGATCCTATCCATATTTCCCAAAAGTTAAGTGCAGTTCTAGAATCCTGTAATGAGTGGTTGGTTGATAATAAGCTATCCATTCACTACGGTAAAACTGAAAGTATTTTGTTTGGTTCCAAAAGAAAGTTAAAGAAGGTAACTAAGTTTGAAGTCACTAGTAATGGACATAAGATTGAAAATAAAAAGGAAGTTAAATATTTAGGCGCCACATTGGATAACTGCTTATCAGGAGAAAGTACAGTGAAAAATATTTTCTCGAAAGTTAACAGTAGGCTTAGGTTTCTATACAGAAATAAAAATAGTTTGAACACCGACTCCCGCAAGTTACTTTGCTCTTCTTTAATACAGTGTCACATGGACTATGCGTGCTCTTCTTGGTATGAAGGCTTAACCAAACAGCTTAAATGTAAATTACAAGTAGCTCAGAATAAAGTAGTACGATTTATTAAAGACTACAAACCTAGGCACCACCTAACTCCAGATGACTTTTCTGAATCTGGACTACTTAACTTAGATAGTAGAGTTAAGCAGCTACGCCTTAACCATGTGCATAAAGTGTATAATGGTAAATGTCCCAATTACCTAAAACAAAAATTCAACAGAGTACGCGATACACACTCTTACAGTACCAGAGCTAGTGCTTCAAACTTCTACCTCCCGAATTGTAAATCCTTTGAATCTGATACTTTCTTTTTTAACGGCATTAAAAATTGGAACGCTCTGCCTAATGAAATTAAAAACCTAAATAATCAACATTCTTTTAAATCTGCAGTTAAATCTCACCTCCGTGTGCAATGTAAAAATAGGTACAATAGTCCTACAGTAAGTTATTAGTTTATTAATTATTTACTATTTATACTGTAATTACGTTTTATAATAAATTGTTCTGTACATTACATCTTTATCGTTGAGTCGGGCATTGTCACGCTCTCGGTAAAGTTGTATATGTACATAGTGTAATTACGATTTATATTGGTTTTAGGTTAGCGTAGTGTAATATTGTATTTGTAACCAAGTAACATAAAGGACCCCCTTGGAAATAAGCTGCAAAGCTTTAGGGGTAATCCTATATGTTATGTTGGACAATACCTTTATACCGGTACATTGTTTGGTGTATTTGTTATTGTTTTTACATAATGTATAAATAAATCTATCTATCTTAATGCAAGTCTGCATCAATCACCTACATCGCCCTGGGTCTATAACAATAGTGTTAACCGAAATTCCGTCCATCTTCAGGATTTTATCTCTGGAAATGGATTGTTTTCGGCTGGAACCCAGTTCAAGAAGCGAACTGGAAAGCTATGGACTCATAGTGGACCCAGTGGTCACAAGTCCCAGATAGACCATATCCTGTTTCGTAATAAATACAGGAGCTCTATACAAGACTGTAATGCATTTACACTACGACCCTTCTCCAGTGATCACCGCCTTATTGTGGCCAAGGTAAGACTTAGTCTGCGTGCTAGCTGAACAACGAAATCTGCCTTGCCGCGGCATGACTGGTCCTCTCTGTTGCAACAGCCAAGTGTGAGATCCAGCTTCACACTACAGCTGAGCAACAGGTATGAGGTTCATGCCTCTGAGGCGGCAGATCACTGTGAGGGCTATACTGCCTTTACAGAGGCAGTTAAGTTAGCAGCTGCAGAAACAGTTCCTGTGTATACCCTCGAAACAGGAAAGAATGCCAAGAATGCAGTTAATGCTGCATCTAGGTCCCTGAACAGGCAGTACTCTGTTAATCTACTACTACTACTACTACTACTAGGTCGAGCGAACTCGGACAGTGGAAATGAGATCCTTCCAGGCTTCCCGATTCTCCATAGTTGTCGCAATTTCGTTTCTCCCAAGTTCAGTATCCCTTTCAAGTTGATCTATATATGTTATGGCCGGTCGTCCACGACTACGCTTTCCATGAGATGGTTGCCAGAGAAGTAGATCGGGTATGACCTCGTCTTTACTTCGCCAGCAGTGCCCACTGAATCTTAATCTGCGTTCACGGAGGGTGGTTGATACAGGTGGTATTGTACCATAAAGCTCGGCGTTTGTCATGTGTTGTCTCCAGCTGATGTTTAGGGCTGCCCTTAGTAGTCTTGTGTAGCAACCATCAATTCGTTGTTCAAGTGATTTAGTCAGTGTCCAGGTCTCACCCCCGTATAAAAATACACTTTCCACTGTGGCTCGAAAGAACTTAGTCTTCAGGTGCCTGGAGAGATCTGATTTCCAGATGGTATCCATTTTTGATAGAGCTACCCAAGCCTTTGCTTTCCTAACTTCTATGTCCTTTTTGCTACTCTCTATCCATGATCCAAGGTACTGGAAGTCATCGACCTTCCTTAGTTGATTATTATCAATGGTTGTCAAGTTTCCATCAACATTAAAGGTCATGAATTCGGTCTTGGTAGCATTTATATGCAATCCAACCTCCTTAGCAGCCCTCTCCACTTTATTTAGTAGAAGCTGTGCATCTGCTAGCGTATTAGAGAGCAGGGCGATGTCATCCGCAAAGTCGGTGTCTGTGACTGTGGTTGCCGGATATCTACTACTTCTGCGTTCTTGAAGTGTGAATCCCAGATCTTCACCCTTTGTGGCCGTCCTCATTGCGTAATCCAGCACAATTACAAATAGTAATGGTGCTAATGTGTCACCTTGCAGTACGCCAGCCAGGATTGAGAAAAACTCAGTTTCACCATCTGGTGAGAGTACCTGCGCTTCTGTGTCACAATATAACAATCCAATGCCAGCAACAATTACTTCTGGTATTCCATAAGCTCTTAGGATTTCAATTTCTTACGCAGTAGTTTCTCTATGTGAGGCCTAATCCTATATAGAATCATTTTATTGTATATTTTGGCAGCTACCACAAGCAGACAGATCCCACGATAGTTTGTTGGTATGCCGAGGTCTCCTTCCTTGGGGAGAGGCTTTAGTTGACCTTTAGTCCAAATTGGTGGTGGCTTTTCCCCTTTTAACATCCGGTTGCAAACATTCAATAATGGTCTATTTAGCACTCCGGTTTTCCATACCTCCGCTGGGATTTCAGCTAATCCACTCGCTTTATTATTGGACATGCTTTTAATGCTTATTTGGAGTTCGGCAGGTGTGAAGTCCCCTGTTTCTATAGGTAGTGTTTTGTCATATATTTTCCTTGAAGGGCTGACCTCGATGTTTGGTGGCTGCCCAAGCAAGTTGCTGAAGTGATTTTTCCACTTCCCAACACGTTCTTCAGGACTATCGGCTTTTAGCGCCCCTTTGCACAACTTTTCCGACCCTGTACCTCATTAACAGTTTGCCAGGTAAGTCTTGATTGTTGCTGTATGTGAGCAGTTGTAATTGCTTCAGTCTTATCCTGTATGTACTTTTCCTGGCTGATGTTGTAGGCCAATTTAAGATCGTCCTTAGCTTTCTCAACCTTGTTAATGTTTTCGGTTGTTGGTTGTTCGGTTTTAACTTTGTAGGCTATCTTAAGATCTTCTCTCTTACAAGTAACCTCAGAGTTTTGCCATGGCACATACTGTTTTCGTTTAGGTTTCTGGGGGATATGCCTCTTAGCTGATTCCTTGTGGGCTGTTATTATATTCTGGTATATTGAATCGGTGGATTGGTCTTCATCCATTGACTGAAGTGCTTCAAAGCGGTTTTGAACTTCTACTGTCTAAGCATCCTTTACTGCATTGTCAGTTCTGAGTTTCTCCCAGTCATAGTTGATTTGCTTGCTTGTCCTGGGTTTGCTGGCTCTCAAACTGAGTCTGATCTCTGCAGTCACAATTCTGTGGTCCGAACCAATTAGGTTGAACGATCTGTATGCCTCGCAGTTGATCATGCTATTTCTCCACTTTTTGTTTATAAGGATGTAATCCAGTTGTGCTTTGGTTCCATTAGGGTATTGAAAGGTCCATAGCTTCCCCTTACTCTTTTCGAATGTGTTGTTTGTTGGCATCAATTCACATTCTTCCATTAGGTCTAAAAGTAAGTACCCATTTCTGTTAGAACTGGTGTTATAGGTGTAACCCTTGATGTCTTCTGGGCCAATTTGCGCATTCAGGTCACCAGCAATGACTTTAACATTGTGTTTCGGGATGTCCTTAATAAGTACTGTTGTCTTGGGATTCCCATCAAATGTTGCGATCATAGCCCTGGAATTTATAGATTCGATGTTGTTTAGGGTCTTAAGTGCAAATGGGCTTAGCAGAATTCCTACTCCACCAATTGATGCATTGGCCGAGTTCCTTACTGCTGAGCTTGTTACTAACGTCCATCCATTTCCAATGTCATTGTACTTCATGGCAGTGTCTTCATGACAAATCCGATGTTCTTGGATGCAGATGATGTCGATGTTATATTCCATTGCCAGAGCGACCTGTCACCCTGTTCGCTCTGTGCTTTCAGCGTGCGTGCGTTCATTGTAGCAATCTTTAGTGTCTTTTTACATTTCAACAGGTTGGTTCTTCTTTCTTCTCTGTCTTCTGTTAATCTACAGGAGCTAATAAACCAACAGGTTGATGCCGTCAATGATGCTGACGACAGCAGGCAATCATCCCAGGCATGGAAATCGATCAACTTGCTTGCTGGTCGAAAAAGCCAACCAACCACCAAGGTTAAGGCGGAATCACCAGCCGATCGCCTCAATGGTTGGAAAGCCCACTTTGAAAAGCTCCTCAATAATGACAGGGTATTGCCTGATAACTTTATAGAACTAAAAGTGTCTGAGTCTGTACTCCCAGATATTCCCATTGGTGATATCTCCTTTGCAGAAGAGAAGGGTGCTGCAAAGAGCATTAAGACCAATCGTGCCAGTGGATTAGATGGTGTTCCCCCTGAGGTCTTTAAAATACCTGAGTGTCTAAAGCTCATCTATCCCATCATAGTAGACATGTACCGAACAACAAGAGTCCCACAAGAAATGAAAACAAATAAGTTGGTGCCAGTTCCCAAGAAGGGCAACCTAACACTCAATGGTTCTTTTCGGGGAATCTCATTGATCTCGATTGCTGCAAAGCTATACAATAGAATTCTATTAAATCGCATCCGGGGTCCCATTAAGAGACTGCTCCGTGGAAATCAGAATGGGTTCCGTAAAGGTCGTGGGACCATGGAGCCCATTTTGGCACTTAGAAGGATAATTGAAAAGTTAACAAAAAAGAAAGACAGGCATCTGGCTGTTATCTTTGTTTACTTCTTCAAGGCCTTTGATTCAGTCTCTCGCTCACGTATGTTCAGCATACTTTCATTATATGGGATTCCTGATGAAATTATTGCAGCAATCAGATCAGTATACATTGTTCGACAACATTTGTATCTAAAGTAGATATAGTTGACAGAGATTATATAGTAGCGATCAATCGAATAATACAAAGTAGCTTACACCACAATACTTCCTAGGGAACCCGAATCCAGTCTCCCACACCGTGGGTCATACGCCGCGCATGGACTGGCTTCGGCAGATGTAACTTCCGTACACCAGGTAATTGGTAAGGGCTAAAGTCGATTCATAAACAAAAGGACAATTAAAATTGGCAGGTTAAACTGCTAAAGGTCTGAAAGCGCAAACAATCTGACTGTCCGACTGATCCGACTGTGATCTGACTGAACATCTTAACTGCCGGCACCGTGTCATTTATACTGTTTATGCTGTTATTCATTGTTATTTGGTAACATATTTAATGGATGTTTATATTTGGAGAATACGTACGAATATTCAATAATCCCTACTAACTTTCTTTATTATTGAGGTAAGCAGAGGGGAACATTAGTAACAATTGCTTGGCTCAAATTACAGTGGTCTGAATGAATTTTATGCTATTTCATAACCCCAATGTAAGCGAGCTAAATTTTCTTATGATGGGGGGTGTCCGTGTCATCAGAAAATGACACTATGGTGACTATTATGACACGGGTCATGGTGTATTATAGCAGTAGGTATTACACCAGGTATGTTACCCCAGATAGGTATGTTACATAGTATTGCACCTCTGTGGGACTATTTTATTATATTTAATAAATACACCATATTCTGGAACATTTTGTTTATCTAATATGTAGATGGGCAACGATGTATTTTTTTTTAATTATTATACATAGCACGATCATATACAAAAATAATTAAGCATTCAGCATGCCAATATGTAGTTTTTAAAGTTATTTAATCTGACACAGAAATGGAATGGCAATCTCAGTCCACACGAGCGTCCACGTACGCTGCCAGGATGAAAACGTTGCTGATGTCGCACCGTACTGGTCGTCTCCTTGCAGAACGACAACCCCTGGCACACATAATAGCTGCATGTAATAGTGCAAAGCGTAACCTCCGTCGCAGCCATTGAATAGCCTCGGATTAAGGTACTTCTCTGTGCCACGATAACAGGTCTCCTAACCTGGCGACGAACAACCTTGCTGATGGCCCCAGTCCCCCAAATGCTGATAGAATAAATGGGGTAAATGTGGCCATCTCTACATATCTCACTATCTCCTCATATTGAGCGTGTTTCCTTGCCTCATGGTACTCAAATGTTCCACTCAAACCGCAGTTGGCATTGGACTGTGCTAGTGGATTGAAGATCGATACATCGATCAGAGTCCTCTCGAACCTTCCTCCCCAGAAGCCACACATTGATACGTCTAGTCGTGCAGACTCATCTCGAGTAGTCGAACTGCGGAAGAAACTCTCTCCCGTGAGCGGGAGTAGAACAGGTTCGATTCCAACATCATGTGCTACTTCGGTGGCCATGTTAGCTATGAAATCATGAATTTCATTGTGACAGACGGTTGGGAACCCGCCTGTGGGACACGATAATATGTGGGTTACATTGAACCGCGCTCCACAGGCACACAGTGATGGAGTTGACTGCAATTCCCAGTTGTACCGCATCTGGATTGCATCATGAAAATCAGTCTTTGAGAGATGAAACTCATGAATGTTGGATGGTCGGGTATTTACCCAGTTGGAAGCTCCTTTCTCATATGCAACTGAGTGGAGAAGTCATTCTGTAGAAGGAAGTCTGTTGTGCAACCATACTGATGCTGCTGAGGATTCAGCATTGGATAATGTCTTCTGCTCCTTTACAATAACGTTCTGACTTTCATGCACTGCTTCCATACTTTCGCCAGGTCTGTGATCCATGATCTATCTCGATCTCGAATATTCATTGGATATCATAGAAGGAATTGTAACACCGAGCCCTCCCAATCGTGCAGGTAATGCTAACCATTGTCGCTCCACTACGGTTAAGCTACACCTTTTGCCCAGCTTTGCCAATAACTTATCAACTGCCACATCCAATGGCTCAAAAGATACTTGAATGTCTGGTATTACTCGGCATGAAATGCCACTTAGCCACCAAACCAATTGACAAACACGCAAAAGCACAGTGTGGGTCTACATCTGCTACAGGACCCAAATGGTCGACTTGGGCTACAAAACCAGCTACCTTCGCTTCAATGAACTCTCTAATCCAATCCTCTGTACCAATAGCACTTCCCAGTAATCAGCTACCACTGGATGAAATCTTTATTTCGGTGCCTCCGAACATCTGTTTCGCGTCATCCAACAAGTCCGGTTTTATAATCAGCAATGTCTTGCCCACGTTCGGGAAGTAACCATACTTTGGACCAATCGCAGTAAGGCAGTCCCAGTACTTCCTCAGCTCACGTAATTTGCCCCCTCCATTCCCATCATCAGCAAACTATCGCTGAAAAATGGAAGCAGCTTCTGCCAAACGACTAATCAGAGGGATTAAGGCTAAGCCATAACAGGGCATTGCTACAGGATCCCCCTGCGTAGTACCTTCCTGAGATAATAGAGACTCACCGTCGATAAAAAGCTGAGTAGGTTTACTGTAATAATTACAAACTGTCTTGTATAATGAAGGGCAAATGTATCGTATGTTGTTGATTGCTACGACCCTGTTTAGGAAATTAAAGGCATTAGATGCGTCAATCATTATAATACCCTCGCTGCTGTCTGACTGAAACTCATCTACCAAGCCGTGGATTGCTGCTTCAACCCCCGCCTTTTGGCCTAGGCAGAGCTGTACTTTGCCTCCGACCTCCTCTAAATCGCCACGAATACAACTAATTATCGACTTTCCAATGATTCGCCTAAGAACCTCCCCTACACCAAAAGGTCTTACTCCAGGTGATTTATTTAGAGCTAGAAGCCTGGATCCCAGCAATGGTTTGACAGAATCATGATTCACGTAATCCTGAGAGATATTTCTCCCTACCATGGCCACCGATTCACATAAATCATTGGACTGTCTATGAAACTTCGTCATCAGATGTTTAAAGACAGTAACATCCAGACCAGAAGGGCCTGCCGCATTTCCACGAATATTTAATACAGCATGAAGTGTAGTGTGAGCAGTAATCTCTTCAAAAACAGCGTTGTGATGTATTGGGTCCCTGGGACCGATGAGCAACTCCCTCACGGATTTAAATACACTACGGCCTTCAGCGTTCACATGCTCGAGTTGTTCATCAATATTCAAAACTCTTCCCTTAGTGTTTTCATCCAACAGACGAACTGCCGCAGACATATTACCAGTTAACACATATCTAACAACCGATTTATTGAGATCGTCAGTCCCATAGGCTTGATGCGATCTGGAAAGGTGATGTTGTATGGCTCAGCCATCTCCGAATAAATCCCCGAATTTTCCCAATTTCCAACACTCAAGACGCCGCTGTAACAATCGTCTGTGGGTTTCTGTTGTCGTTTTTTTCCCAGTCTTCTGGAGCAAAAGCGAACGAAATATCATAAATGTATGTAACGCAAAGCTTCCTATTTCAGAACTCCCCACAAAAGCTTTTAGAAGCCGAGATAACTCAGCAAAACATTCTCGCCCCACTGCTCCATAAAGGACTAGAAACTGATTCCTCGGCTATAAATGGATTTGATCTCATGCCAAAGCTGGTCAAACTGTTTAGTGACTCCGTGCCATTTGACTTCAAAAGTGCCTGGCACTTAAATGATTGAAATTCTGAACTGGATTTATTGAGCCACTAAGACAAGCATTCCGCAACTGAGGCAAGCAGTTTGAGCAAGGACTACCCCGTCTATAGCAACGGCAGTTTACACACTTTCCAACCAGCATGCAAGAGCAACAAGGAGGTAAGTCAATACCAGCCTGACTGGTTATCTTAGACAGCGAGGTTGAGTAGGTAGGCATAATAGAGCCGGAACCAGGACAGGTAATGCCTGAGGACGTTTTATGTTTGCGGGGATGACCGCTCGGGTTAACCAAATATGGCTTCCTGCTTGTAGGGCAAGTAATACGCTGATTTGAACTTGAGTCTCCAAGCGAACTAGTGACTGAGTCTTGAGTGGTGGGTGGGGGTTGATCTGCACTGGTGGGGATGTGGCAATTCGATCAGGTTACTGCCGCTGGGGTGACCAGATGTTGAGTAGATCTAGGTGGTTTGGGTTGCTTATGAAGAGATTGGATGGGTGTGACTGCTGGTGCTGATTGGAGACTTGGTCAGGAGACGGGTCAGCGAAGTGGGATTGATTGAGAGGTGTTTTGGTGAAATTATTTTGGTTTGCATTTTCTGCAGGTTTTGGCATATAGTTATGGGCTGAGTTGAAATCCTGTTCTTGGATGATGGAGGTTGGCGTTTGGAGAGACAGAACCGGTGTGACAAGGGTAGCTGACGCTTTCACCAATGAATATTGCTGGGCCCTAAACACACCAACAGACTCATCATTAATGTCTTCCAGTGAACCACCATCCAGACACATTTTGGCAAACCTACAAACATATACACCGTACTCATAGCTGTTGAATTGTAGCTTCTTTGGGAGCTGGTGAATTACTAGTTGTGGAAAAGAAACATTGCATCTAGAAGCCTCAATAATGTATTGCCCCGGCTTTGGGACGCACTACTGCTAGAGCCCAGTGAAAACCTCTGACATTGACAGGGAAAAACAAAAAATCATACTGGAGTATGCTGGTGTCAGTATGCCGTTGTGTGTCATGGGACCCACGGGTTACAAAATTATTCAGAAAGTGAGGACTGAAAACTTTTGCACGACCAGGGTACTGGACACACATATGGTTATTGATGGCATCAATCAAGTTGTCAGTAAGCCAACCTTTAGGGTTACTAAGCAAGTCTATGTGGCGTTCGGAGAGAGGAATACCAGCCAACAAGTAGGTTCGCTCAGAGACAGGGGGTGGGTCATACCGCAGTAGGCCTACGCTGTCTGATAGATCAATGACACTGACACTGCTTGTATTCATAGCAAAAGCCGGAAGGATAGTACAACAAAAGAGTTGGGTTAAATGAAGCAGATGACAAACTCTATACTGTACATCTATAAACATACAGTTCAATGATGATCTTTGACTTTTAGTTGTTTTTTTATCGCTGTTTTTTTTATGTTTGTTGTTTTATTATTTACAATCTCTGAATTCCTTTTATGGTGCGTCTAATTCATTCACGTCATTTATAAACCTGTTTTAGTTTCTTTATATTATTCTGGATGCCAAATAAAATGATTCGAATCTTTGAATCTAGATAAATAATTGTTCTTCCAATGTCTCTCCCTCCGTGGATAAAAGACCGTGATATTGGCTTTTCTGATATTTAAATTTCATTCCGATAAGCTCTCGCACCAAAAAAACATTTTATTAAGGATGAACTTGTTTTAGATATTGTTTTTTACAGTAATTCATCAATTCCTAAAAATTAAATTGCACACTCTGTATGATTACCAAAGATAATTGATTGACACAATTATCTCATAAAAGGTTGTAGTCTCACAGAAATGACATTTATGTTCTGAGATGGGAAACAATGCAATAACTCTTCAATCATTAACTATTATGTAGCTATTCATACATTTAACAAAATGTTCCAGAATATGGTTTATTTATTAAATAGAATCTCCACCGGATTCATCAACTCTACTTCAGTATATCTAAGTGACGGTCCTTTTAATTTAATTTATTATTTATTCACTTTATCGTGTTTTATTGTGCCACTCCCAGTCTCATGGCTTACTTAACTTTAAAAATTAAATAGAATAAAATAGCCTCGTAGAGGTGCAACACTATTCAACATTATTGAACGCCCTAATTATTGAACATTAAGCCTATTGAATATCTCGGCCATTTTTAAACGAAATTCTACATATTTCGAATCCTTTTCTCCAGCTTTCCTTCACAGGGAGAGTGAGTGTAAAAGCTTCTGTGGGATGTAACTGGCCCTTCGCCCCGCAACCCAGTTTTTCCCCCATACGCTAAAATACTCTGAAACCTACTGTAAAGGTTTTTCTGGGATATGACTGATTTGTTTTCTTTGCTAACCAGTTCCCCCTTCCAAGGCGTTGGAATCCTTTAGGAGGGATCTGAGCTGTTCGATTGGACAGCCGGCTTGGGAAGGTTGCCCCAGTTACCCATAGCCCTGCGTTGAGTTAGTTCTGATTTCGACCAATCCCGAGCTACTGAACTGAAATTATCCTGTCTCACTGCTGATTACATGTGTTGAACGGGATTCTTGGAAAATAAGAGAGCTAAAGTCACGGGACTTTTGGTTATGATTTTAGACTTTATTATCAGTGTTTTAAGACCGTTTTGATATAGCGAAATGTTTTCTGCCTTTTTATAAGAACATTAGTAGGCTAAATTATAGAAAGCATAGCTATTAGCAATATAGAAATTTTTTAAACGCATGTACTATATTAGTTGAAAGCAAAAATATAAATTCTGACTCACCCACGACCCACCCAGGCAGGAGTTGCGTGATTCTACCACTATTTCAAGTTTCATACAATCTCACTAACATTTGGAGGCATTTCTCCTGATGAAATTAAACAGGTGTTGGACAAGGAATTTGAACCATCTTTATAATTGAAAAACTTTGAGAAGGAAGCTCTACATTTTGAAGCCTTTGCAACAACTATATAACTAAATCGAAACTTCGCGGTAAAAAGTCAAAAGTTGAAATAAATATATTGTGTACTGCCAGATCACTACTTATACAGTATTATTATGATTAATTGTGCCATTATATTTGTTTCTTTATTAAAGCCTTTTTCTAGAAAATATTTTTTGCATGAGGGGAGGGTGGTGGGGTGGTTAAAATTCGAGGTGATCTAGCATTTATGAATGGGCCCTTATTTTGGGATTTCCCGGGCCCCTTACTGGGTCCCTCCACGCCACTGGTCATATTTGGTGGGGAGTTATCTCAGCCTGTTACACCGCCCCTGTTTACATGTTAATTTTTATCTTTGGATCCGCTAATAAACAAGTTCAAGTTCAGGCCTATACATTGTTTGTCACAGTTAGTGTTCGTCTTTAGTGGGTCAGTGTTCGTCGTTGACTTGCTTGCCAACAAACTCTAATCCGGTTGTGTCATCATCAGCTGATCAGATTATTACTCCGAGATTAGCATTCTTGTGAATGTGCCATCCAGAGATTTGGTGTCCTCAGCAGTTAGAGCCCAGCATGAACTCCCATAGAGGAGTACTGGAACTACTGCTGCTCTAAATAATCGGACCTTAAGTTTCCGATTAATTCTCTGTGACTTCCAAATCCTGGAAAGCCTATTCAAGGCTGCCCATGCCTTTCCCTTATGTATTCTAAGGTCCTTCCGGATTCATGATCCCCGGTAACAGAAGTCATCCACATGCTCAAGCATACCACCGTTTGAGCTTATGCTCATCCGATCAGAGACTTGCTGAGGACTTTCAAAGTTAACTGTCAAAAATTTGGTCTTTCTGGAGTTAAATAATTTTTAAAAAAACGAAAAAAGAAAACTTTTAGTTGAAGACCAACACTAGAAGCAGCATGTTCTAATAAGCTGGGGAGCCGTTGGGCTCCCTCTAGTGATTCTGAGAGTACTTCTAATTCATCAGCAAAGTCTAGATCTGTTAGGTACTTGGCAGGATTTCCTCGACTTCTGGAGCCAGTAGGTGGAGTTATCATCACCCCATCATCATTATAATGATCTAAGGACATGCGTAGAACATAGTCAACCACAATTATGAACAAGAATGGTGCAAGTGTGTCTCCCTGGAGGACGCCCCCTAACACTTCAAATGGTTATGTGTCACCATCAACAGTAGACACAAATGTTGTCGAACCATCGTATACTGATCTGATTGCTGCAATAATTTCATCAGGAATCCCATATAATGGAAGTATGCTGAACATACGTGAGCGAAAGACTGAATCAAAGGCCTTGAAGAAGCCAACAAAGATATCAGCCAGATGCCTGTCCTTCTTTTTGGATAACTCTTCAATTATCCTTCTAAGTGCCAAAATGGGCTCCATGGTCCCACGACCTTTACGGAACCCATTCTGATTTCCACGGAGCAGTCTCTCAATGGGATCCCTGATGCAATTTAATATAATTATATCGTATAGCTTTGCAGCAATCGAGATCAATGAGATTCCCCGAATAGAACCATAGAGTGTTAGGTTGCCCTTCTTGGGAACTGGCACCAACTTATTTGTTTTCATTTCTTGTGGGACTCTTGTTGTTCGGTACATGTCTACTATGATGGGATAGATGAGCTTTAAACACTCAAACTTTAAACTTTAAACTTTTAAACTTTTAACTTTAAACACTTAAACAGGTATTTTAAAGACCTCAGGGGGAACATCATCTACTCCACTGGCACGATTGGTCTTAATGCTCTTTGCAGCAGCCTTCACTTCTGCAAAGCAGATATTACCAATGGGAATATCTGGTAGTACAGACTCAGACACTTTTACTTCTATAAAGTTATCAGGCAATACCCTGTCATTATTGAGGAGCTTTTCAAGATAGGCCTTCCAACCATTGAGGCATTCGGCTGGTGATTCAGCCTTAACCTTGGTGGTTGGTTGACTTTTCCGCCCAGTAAGCAAGTTGATCGATTTCCATGCTTGGGATGATTGCCTGCTGTCGTCAGCATCATTGATGGCATCAACCTGTTGGTTTATTAGCTCCTGTAGATTAACAGAGTACTGCCTGTTCAGGGACCTAGATGAAGCCTTAACTGCATTCTTGGCCGCTGTAGTCTGTTTGAGTCGGGACTCTTTCTGCGCCTTATAAAGGTCATTTCGGCACTTCTGAATTTTGTTGTCAGGCCAGGGGGCCCTTTTCCTGTTTCGAGGGTATACAGGAACTGTTTCTGCAGCTGCTAAATTACGTGCTTTTGTGAAGGCAGTATAGCCCTCACTGTGATCTGCCGCCTCAGAGGCAAGAACCTCATACATGTTGTTCAGCTGTAGTGTGAAGCTGGATCTCACACTTGGCTGTTGCAACAGAGAGGACCAGTCATGCCGCGGCAAGGCAGATTTCGTTGTTCTGCTAGCACGCAGACTAAGTCTTTACCTTGGCCACAAGGCGGTGATCACTGGAGAAGGGTCGAAGTGTAAATGCATTACAGTCTTGTATAGAGCTCCTGTATTTCCTACGAGACAGAATAAGGTCTATCTGGGACTTTTGACCACTGGAGTCCACAGCTTTCCAGTTCATGAGCTGTTCATGTTCATGAGCTTCTTGAACTGGGTTCCAGCCGAAAACAATCCATTTCCAGAGATAAAATCCTGAAGATAGATAGATAGATAGATTTATTTATACATTATGTAAAAACAATAACAAATACACCAAACAATGTACCGGTATAAAGGTATTGTCCAACATAACATATACAGTAGGATTACCCCTAAAGCTTTGCAGCTTATTTCCAAGGGGGTCCTTTATGTTACTTGGTTACAAATACAATATTACACTACGCTAACCTAAAACCAATATAAAACGTAATTACACTATGTACATGTACAACTTTACCGAGAGCGTGACAATGCCCGACTCAACGATAAAGATGTAATGTACAGAACAATTTATTATAAAACGTATTTACAGCATAAATAGTAAATATTTAATAAGCTAATAACTTACTGTAGGACTATTGTACCTATTTTTACATTGCACACGGAGGTGAGATTTAACTGCAGATTTAAAAGAATGTTGATTATTTAGGTTTTTAATTTCATTTGGCAGAGCGTTCCAATTTTTTATGCCGTTAAAAAAGAAAGTATCAGATTCAAAGGATTTACAATTCGGGAGGTAGAAGTTTGAAGCACTAGCTCTGGTACTGTAAGAGTGTGTATCGCGTACTCTGTTGAATTTTTGTTTTAGGTAATTGGGACATTTACCATTATACACTTTATGCACATGGTTAAGGCGTAGCTGCTTAACTCTACTATCTAAGTTAAGTAGTCCAGATTCAGAAAAGTCATCTGGAGTTAGGTGGTGCCTAGGTTTGTAGTCTTTAATAAATCGTACTACTTTATTCTGAGCTACTTGTAATTTACATTTAAGCTGTTTGGTTAAGCCTTCATACCAAGAAGAGCAAGCATAGTCCATGTGACACTGTATTAAAGAAGAGCAAAGTAACTTGCGGGAGTCGGTGTTTAAACTATTTTTATTTCTGTATAGAAACCTAAGCCTACTGTTAACTTTCGAGAAAATATTTTTCACTGTACTTTCTCCTGATAAGCAGTTATCCAATGTGGCGCCTAAATATTTAACTTCCTTTTTATTTTCAATCTTATGTCCATTACTAGTGACTTCAAACTTAGTTACCTTCTTTAACTTTCTTTTGGAACCAAACAAAATACTTTCAGTTTTACCGTAGTGAATGGATAGCTTATTATCAACCAACCACTCATTACAGGATTCTAGAACTGCACTTAACTTTTGGGAAATATGGATAGGATCTTTATGAGAGAAAATAAGAGCACTGTCGTCGGCATATAAAATGAGTTTAAAATCGGGATCTATACTACTTATCATATCATTTACATAGCATACAAAAAGCAGAGGACCTAATATACTACCTTGCGGTACACCACAGGTAATCTCTTGTACAGTAGACAGCGATTTGCTAATGACTACAGTTTGACCTCTGTCTGACAGGTAGGACTTGAACCAGTCTATAGAACCTACACCCATCAGGCCTAACTTACCAAGCAGAATTTCGTGATCTACAGTATCGAAAGCCTTTTGTAGGTCCAACATTACCATACCAGTATATAAACCCTTTGCGTTATTACATCTAATTGTATCAGTTAAGTTAATAAGGCAGGTGTCTGTAGAATATGATTTACGAAAACCGGACTGAAGTTCATAGATCAGATTTAGCCTACTAAGATGTGCCTCCAGCTGTAGAAAAACAGAACGTTCTAGAATTTTAGATACAATACTTAAGATACTAACAGGTCTGTAATTACAGGGTTCTACTTTACTATTATTTTTATACAGAGGAACAACCTTAGCTAATTTCAGTTCGTCTGGTACTACTTTATCTATGATAGAGTAATTAATAATAAAAGTAATAGGCACTTTAAGTACTTCAGCACCATCCTTAAGAAAACGGGCAGGTATTAGATCTAGACCGGTACTTTTTGAGGCTGATAGGCTAAGTAGATTTTTAAAAACGAAATCCTCAGAAACGGGTTTTAAAAATAACTTTTCTGAATTTTGTAACTTTTCTAAATAAAAATTATTTAGAGTTTCGGACCCTATACTATATTTATTACTTGATAACGGTAATTTCTTAACTAAATTAGAGGCAACATTAGTAAAATAATTATTAAATAAATTACTAACTAGAGTATGATCATGAATCAGCTCACCGTTATCTTGCAGAACAATATTCGATTTAGATTTAAGGTTTTTATAACCTAAAGATTTTAGGGTAGACCATAGACTTTTTGGATTATCTTTATTCTCACTTATTTTGTTGTACAAATATTCAGATTTAGCTTTTTTTATTTCCCGTTGGACAAGGTTTCTACATATATTTGCAGTAATTATTATAATCAGCTAAAACACGGTATTCCCTAAATTTATACAAATAGTTATCTCTTTCTCTGATATTACTAAGAATACCGGAGGTCATCCAGGGCTCAGTGCGTTGTTTAAGACTAATTTCTTTAATTGGTGCTACAGTATTAAGTGCCTTTAAAAATATATCTTTAAAAACAGTGTACGCAAGGTTAATGTCAGCGGCCTTAAAACAGGGTTCCCAGTCAGAATTAACTAACAAACTTAAAAAGCGTTCCTTGCTGTAATTTTTCATAGACCTAACTGTTACTGTTTTATGATCCCCGAAAAAAGATTTTTGTGTCTTTCTTGTGCAAAAAACTATAAAATGATCGCTTAGACCTATAGGTAAAACCCCAGATTGAGAAATAATATCGGTATTATTACAAAGGATGTGATCTAGTAAAGTAGAAGTTTTACTGGTAATTCTGGTAGAATCTCGAATAATTTGTTTTAAACCAAACAAATTTAAAATACTTTGGTACTGTTTACAGATGGGGGATGCTTTGTGATGGTAACAGATATTAAAATCACCTAAGAAATATATTTCACAGTCTGACCTAAGATTACATAAAATTGTATTTTCAAAATTTTGCAAAAAATCTGATTGTTTAGGGGGCCGATATAAAGTACCGATTAAAATAGGTTTAGTTTTAGGAAGTAAAAGTTCCACCAGTAAAACTTCGTCACAAAGTCTCTAAATCTTCCCTACGATTAAAAGCTAAATCACATCGAATGTAAGTACAGACACCACCACCGTGTCTGTCCCTATCCTTACGTAAAACTACATAATTATCAATATAAATTTCTCCATCAGAAACACTCTCATCGAGCCAAGTTTCAGAGATTGTTAAAACTGCTGGGTTGGATTTATTGATTAAAATACGAATTTCGGAAAGTTTTGGAAGCAGAGATCGTGCGTTTAAGTGCAAAAAATGCAGACCTTTTTTCTTAAAAAAATTAAAAGTTTCACTCTCAGCATCACTTGGAGTTTGCAGAGGCGATGTGAGAAATGAATCGTCGGTTTCTGATTCTAAAATTGTATCATGAAAGGGAAGTTCGGTAAAAATACAGCTATTGCAGAGAAAACTTGGTTCAAGATTGTTTCTGGTGGAGAATAAATTACTGCGTTTCCTACGGTAACATTTTAAATGTACAAATGTGTCACAACTCTCGCATTGGACGATCTTACTCCGAGAGTTTGTTCCTCGTTGACAGACGGGACAGTTGATCTTCGGGGCCCGCGTCCTGCTGGGTCCTGGGTTGGTCTCAATATCCCCAGCCAGAGACAGTAGACAGAGTTTAGCGATTAGGCCTCTAGATCGTGGATAGGAGACCCAAGATCTTCTTCCCCGACGAGAGCAGTAGAGGCTAAATCCACTCGTCGACCACATCTCCGTCGATTCGGCGCGGCAGTTCGATAGACGGAATTTCGGTTAACACTATTGCTATAGACCCAGGGTGATGTAGGTGATTGATGCAGACTTGCATTAAAGTCTCCCAGGAATGTTAAGAATGCATGCTGATCCACTCCATCAGTATAGCTGCTTGTAGATTGTGGTAGAAATTTTCCACCTCCCCTACAGGGGCAACACTAGTTGGAGAGTAGCGGCGTCTGCTAATTACTGTATATAAAATTTTTCACGGTCATATTTCTAATGGATATTGATAACCTCTTCCAGAGATCTAAAATGTCATCCCTCCGGGGCCACCAATATAAACTACACCAACGCCACTGTAGATCTGTAGCCGTAAGTAATTCGTTCAATAACCGCATTGTTCCTGTTTGGAACACATTACCTAATGTTGTTGTATGTGCCCCCAATACTGATATTTTTAAGTCACACATTTATAATATTGATTTTACCTCTTACATAAAATTTAATAGAAATATGTAGTCCATTAACGGTCACATCGTGTTTTGTTTTTATTTACTTTTTGCCATAGCGTGAGAGGTTTGGTTTTTTATATTCTTGCTATATTTTATGTGCCTGTATGCATTTTTATTGTTTATTTACGGTGCTATGACTGTGGTATCTCCATACCTATAAGCTATATAAATAATAGCATATAATGCTATATAGCAATAATATATAGCTATAAAGCAATAATAAAATATATAAGCTATAGCTATAAGCAACCATGGATGACTCATTCAGTGATCACCGCTGTACAACGGAAACAGGTATTCTTTCAGCGGTGGCGCTCATTTCGCACAGAGCAGAACCGTGATCGATATGTCCGTGCTAGACAGTATGCTGGAAGGGCGTGTTGGAAAGCTAAAAGGGACCATGAGGAACAAATAGCCGAACTTTCCAGCTCGAATCCGAAAGTTTTTTGGAAATATGTAAATTCCAAAAGGAAAAACAGGTGCCCATTAGGGCCACTTCGTAGTCAGAACGAAACTATGAGTTCGGAGTCAGGGATGGCGGAAATTTTCAGTGAGACATTTGCTGCGGTTTTCTCCAATGATGAGGACATTCCGAGTGGGTATTGCCCGGACACTAGTCACATTGGTGCTAATGTTACTCCATTAGAGAATATCGACTTTTCAGTTGATGATGTACTCGAGTCATTGAGCGAGCTTAATCCCAATAAGTCTGCCGGCCCTGACCTTCTTCATAGTAGGGTTATTAAGGAATTGGCAAGCGTACTTGCCGTTCCGTGTCACAGTATTATTTCGACGATCTTTTGACACTGGTGAGGTACCAGACGATTGGCGTATAGCAATTATTAATCCTCTGCTCAAGAAACCCCCGAAACACAATCCTGAGAATTACCGGCCCATCTCCCTCACGTGCATCTTGGCTAAGGTTTGTGAAAAGTTTATCAGAGATGCTATGGTTTATCATTTCGAATCAAATGATCTGTTCACAGATTCACAGCATGGCGGTAGGTCCCACCGATCCACGGTTACTCAACTATTGGAAGTACTAGAAGATTTCTGTTCCTATGTAGACGATTTACACACTCTTGGTGCCGATGTAGTATATCTTGATCTGCGACGTGCATTTGATACGGTATCACATAAGTTGCTTCTCCAAAAGTTGAATGCGTACGGGATCAAGGGTAATGTGGCTGTGTGGGTCTGCAATTTTCTCACTGACCGTACGCAGTGTGTACGTGTAAACGGGGTATTGAGTGGGTATCGGGTGGTTTCCAGTGGTGTGCCGCAAGGTACGGTGACCGCGCCAATTCTGTTCTTGATCTTTGTGAATGATATTCCGGATATGGTATCGTCGATTTGCAAAATCTTTGTTGATGACACCAAAATTTATAGGTCAATTCATAGTTCAGTGGATCTTGATATTCTCCAGACCGATCTAGACTCACTTGTCGATTGGGCTAGTCGTTGGCATCTCCATTTCAACCCTTCAAAATGTAAGGTGATTCATCTAGGGCGTGAGAATCCTCAGTATTCATACTTATTGAATGGCAACGTTCTAGAAACTGTTAGTGAAGAAAAAGATCTGGGTGTGACCTTCAGTTCCAACTTGTCGTTTTCAACTCATTGTACCACCATCGCTGCCCGAGCGACCCGAATTCTCAACCTTGTGAAGCACACGTTTACATTTATGGAACCACGAATGTTTCTAAACCTGTATCGATCCATTATACGTCCCCTTCTTGAGTACGCTACTGTTGTTTGGTACCCCTACCAACAGAAAGACATAGAGTTAGTAGAACGAGTTCAACATCGTGCTACCAAAATTGTTCCCTCCCTTCATGATATGACGTACGAAGAACGCCTCCAGTCACTTTGTATACCTACATTGATATACAGACGGATTCGAGCCGATATGATAAATACATACAAGTTCGTTCATAGGATTGATAGGGTCGACTTAAGTAAATTCTTTGAATTCAAAAACCAACGTCACTCCTACGCTACCCGAGGGTCGTCTTTAGCGCTATACAAACGGAATACTGCTGGTCACCATTTGCCTCATGTCAACAGTTTCGCGACTAGGGTCGTGAATATATGGAATAGGTTAAGTGAAGACATAGTGAATGCGCGTGATATCCTTGGAAATCCGTCCGTAAATATCTTTAAGAACCGTCCCGACTCAAACAGACTACAGCGGCCAAGAATGCAGTTAAGGCTGCATCTAGGTCCCTGAACAGGCAGTACTCTGTTAATCTACAGGAGCTAATAAACCAACAGGTTGATGCCATCAATGATGCTGACGACAGCAGGCAATCATCCCAGGCATGGAAATCGATCAATCTGCTTACTGGGCGGAAAAGCCAACCAACCACCAAGGTTAAGGCTGAATCACCAGCCGATCGCCTCAATGGTTGGAAAGCCCACTTTGAAAAGCTCCTCAATAATGACAGGGTATTGCCTGATAACTTTATAGAAGTAAAAGTGTCTGAGTCTGTACTCCCAGATATTCCCATTGGCGATATCTCCTTTGCAGAAGTGAAGGCTGCTGCAAAGAGCATTAAGACCAATCGTGCCAGTGGAGTAGATGGTGTTCCCCCTGAGGTCTTTAAAATACCTGAGTGTTTAAAGCTCATCTATTCCCATCATAGTAGACATGTACCGTACAACAAGAGTCCCACAAGAAATGAAAACAAATAAGTTGGTGCCAGTTCCCAAGAAGGGCAACCTAACACTCTATGGTTCTTTTCGGGGAATCTCATTGATCTCGATTGCTGCAAAACTATACAATAGAATTCTATTAAATCGCATCAGGGATCCCATTGAGAGACTGCTACGTGGAAATCAGAATGGGTTCCGTAAAGGTCGTGGGACCATGGAGCCCATTTTGGCACTTAGAAGGATAATTGAAGAGTTATCAAAAAAGAAAGACAGGCATCTGGCTGTTATCTTTGTTGACTTCTTCAAGGCCTTTGATTCAGTCTCTCGCTCACGTATGTTCAGCATACTTTCATTATATGGGATTCCTGATGAAATTATTGCAGCAATCAGATCAGTATACGATGGTTCGACAACATTTGTGTCTACTGTTGACGGTGACACAGAACCATTTGAAGTGTTATGGGGCGTCCTCCAAGGAGACACACTTGCACCATTCTTGTTCATTATTGTGGTTGACTATGTTCTACGCATGTCCTTAGATCATCATAATGATGATGGGGTGATGATAACTCCACCTACTGGCTCCAGAAGTCGAGGAAATCCTGCCAAGTACCTAACTGATCTAGACTTTGCTGATGACTTAGGAGTACTCTCAGAATCATTAGAAGGAGCCCAACGGCTCCTCAGCTCATTAGAACATGCTGCTTCTAGTGTTGGTCTTTTTATTAACTCCAAAAAGACCAAAATTCTGACAGTTAACTTTGAAAGTCCTCAGCAAGTCTCTGATCGGATGAGCATAAGCTCAAAGGATGGTATGCTTGAGCATGTGGACGACTTCTGTTACCTGGGATCATGGATCCGGAAGTCAGGTGAGGACCTTCGAATACGTAAGGGAAAGGCATGGGCAGCCTTGAATAGGCTTTCCAGGATTTGGAAGTCACCTAGAATTAATCGGAAACTTAAGGCCCGATTATTTAGAGCAGCAGTAGTTCCAGTACTCCTCTACGGGAGTCCATGCTGGGCTCTAACTGCTGAGGACACCAAATCTCTGGATGGCACATTCACAAGAATGCTACGCCGGGTACATTGTGTCAAGTACAATGCACACATCTCCAACCAGACACTATATAACATTGGAGGTGTCTCATTGGTTCCCCCAAGCTTGACACTAGAACAAAATCGCCTCCGCTTTGCAGGACATTGCTTTCGCCGTGAGGACCAGCCAGTGCATAATCTTGTACTTTGGCAGCCTCATGGAGTGAATAAGCATGGTGGACAGCCCATGACTTTCTTGAGACGCATCTTAAAGGACACTGGCCTTAAAGATGCGGATGATCTAGCAAATGTCATGGGTGATAGGGAGTTGTGGCGGTGCAATTTTGTTGACAAGCCGGCACAGCATTCTTAAAAATGCAGCTGCAATGCAGCATGCCGATCCTAGTAGTAGTAGTAGACAAGGCCATGGAGGCCATTATGAACATATACAGTGATGTCCCCGTGCAACAAGTAGCCAGTGCGCATTTTACTCTCCACCGGTACCTTTATTGATTTTACAATGTCCCGTTCCCCCCAACGTTTAAAAATTTTTATTTTTAAATCCCAGATTTATTTTATTTTATTTTATTTTACGTGATTTTATTGTATTGTATATGGTCATTGGTCATGACCAATGACCATATCGTATCGTATTTTGAGTGTAATTGTAATTTGCATTTCATCATATTTTCAACCAATAGAGAAATTAATTATCTTTTTGATGATGTACACCAATAGGTGTATTTGAGTGCAATAATAATAATAATTGTACTTATTTTAAAATTTAATAATTTTTTAAACAGTGGAAAACCTACTGTATAATTGTGTAATAATTATATTTCCCGTGTTTATTATTATTTAGCAACAATGCCGTGTAACACGCAGTAGCGTATTTATAAGTTGATGCCAGGTATAATTGTTTGTTGTATTATGTATTTTAACATGTGTGGCGAAATAAACTAAACTAAACTAAACTAAATACCCAAATAATATAATATTGTTTCAGGGATTCAGGCTTTTGCCTTTTAACCTTTTGGTGTCAGAATTCTGTTCTGATAGTCTGCAGGAGCAGGACTATGCCAGGCCAGTAAGCCTTACCTTACACTCTACGTCTACAGCAGGACAGCTCTACGCTCTACCTGTCCACTGAACTGCTTTACGTACATGTTACAGTGTTACCGGTACAGTACCTGCTAGTAGTAATGGTTACCCCTCTTTGGCGACAGTTTGGTCCTACTTCACACCTTGGGTGTTAAGTAGGTCATTAATTAATTAACCAATTAATTAATTGGTCGATTAAACAATTAATTAATTGTTTAATCAATCGATTCGTATCAAATAATGTTGCCAAAGGCAATTTAATTTGATACAAATCAATCAGATAGGGGACGCGAGATGAATAAATTGTACTATAACAAACGAAATATACAATACAATAGGCACTGTGCGGCCCAGTTTAGCCCCGAGTCATCCCTCAATAATCTGTGGCTGTTTGGGCTCTTATTAACTATAGCATGACTAACCCAAACATCAATGCGTGAATGGGGCCTGCGTGAATGGGGCATGCCACAGAGCTTAAATTATTCATACCCACAGCTTCGTTATTATATCAATTCGTCCAAGAAATTATAATAAACATCTGCTCTTGCAATAGATTATTCTTCTTTCACAACTCCATTCTAACCTCCCTCTATAAAAGCCCCCAGTCACCGCATTCCCATTCATTCTCTAATTTTTATTTTTAAAAGTTTTATTTATTTTCATAAAAGTTTTATTTATTTAAAATTATGTAAAATCATTTATCGAAAACTCATAATATCAATTGACATTGCTATATAATGCCTAGTTATGAAAAATGTTTGGTTTGTAATAAAGAAATGAGACAAGACAATCTATCTCGTCACATGGAAAGACATAGAAAGGATAAACTAATGGATCCATTACCAAAGAAATTTAAAAAATCCGAAGATATTTTTAGTGAAGATGAAAAGAAAAAGAGAGTTGAGCGTGATATATTAAAGATAAAACAGACAACAGAAAATAAATTTCATAAAGTTATGAATATTTTGAAAAGGATACAAAAACAGTTACCCCTAGAAAATGATGAAAATTTGAGTGAGGAAAGTGAAGAAGAAGAGGACGATGAGATGGAGAATGAAAATAGTGAGGGTCAGGATGAAGTTGAAGAGAGTGAGGTTGAGAACGAAGTGAGTGAAGGTCAGGAAGATGACGAAGAAAGTGAAGGTCAGGAAGAGGGTGAAGATAGCGAAGGTCAGGAAGAGAATGAAGAAAGCGAAGGTCAGGAAGACGATGAAGAAAGTGAAGGCGGGGAAGAGGATGACGAAAGTGAAGGTCAGAAAGAGGATGAAGAAAGTGAAGGTCATGAAGAGGACGAAGAAAGTGAAGGTCAGGAAAGTGAAGAAGATGATGAAAATGATAATAATAAGGAAATATTGAGACAATTACTTGGAAATAAGAATAAATTGCGGAAAATTATTAAACATTTAGAAGAGAATGATGAAAATAAAGAAGAGATATTGAGACAAATATTAGGAAACAAAAATCAAATACGGAAATTTATTAAACAAATGGAAGAAAATGAGGAAAATAGAGAAGAGATATTAAGACAGGTTCTGGGAAATAAAAGTAAATTACTGAAAATGAATGAACAATTGAATGAAATTAAGAAACAGTTGGTTAATGAGGAAGATGAAATTAAAGAAAATCAACCAGCTTTTACTTATTTTCGAAGACCTATAACATCAAACTCTCGTACAGTATTTGCTCGCGCAGGACGACGCTATTGACATTTGTTTGTTTGAGTTCCTTTCATAATAGTATTAGGACTATTTATCCATAACATTTATATTAGTATTAGGATTATTTATCCCTAATTATTATATTAGTATTATAAATGTATTTGCCAACAATATTTATTACTATTAGGTCTATTTATTCAAGAAATTATATGTTTTTATAATATATTTTGGAAAATTAGTCGACTAAGTCATAATTTTTAAAACTTTAAATAAGGGTGGAGTTATTTTATAAAGTTAAGAAGAGTGAATCAATGGAGGCAACATGAAGTCTAATCTCTTGACATTTACTCGTAAGACCGCACATTAACTCCCAAGGTTGCATACTATCACTATAGCTGGGAGAGTCAAAGCTAGTATACAGAAGTGAGGGAAGTGAGGGAAGTGAGGGAGTGAGTGAGGGAGTGAGTGAGGGAAGTGAGGGAAGTGAGGGAAGTGAGGGAAATGAGGGAAGTGAGGCAGTGAGGGAAGTGAGGGAAGTGAGGCAGTGGGGGAAGTGAGGGAAGTGAGGGAAGTGAGGGAAGTGAGGCAGTGAGGGAAGTGAGGCAGTGAGGGAAGTGAGGCAGTGAGGGAAGTGAGGCAGTGAGGGAGTGAGTGAGGGAAGTGAGGGAAGTGAGGGAAGTGAGGGAGTGAGTGAGGCATAGTGAGGGAAGTGAGGGAAGTGAGGGAAGTGAGGGAAGTGAGGGAGTGAGTGAGGGAAGTGAGGGAAGTGAGGGAGTGAGTGAGGGAAGTGAGGGAGTGAGTGAGGGAAGTGAGGGAAGTGAGGGAAGTGAGGGAAGTGAGGGAAGTGAGGGAAGTGAGGGAAGTGAGGGAAGTGAGGGAAGTGAGGGAAGTGAGGGAGAGAGTGAGGGAAGTGAGGGAAGTGAGGGAAGTGAGGGAAGTGAGGGAAGTGAGGGAGAGAGTGAGGGAAGTGAGGGAAGTGAGGGAAGTGAGGGAAGTGAGGGAAGTGAGGGAAGTGAGGGAAGTGAGGGAAGTGAGGGAAGTGAGGGAAGTGAGGGAAGTGAGGGAGTGAGTGAGGGAGTGAGTGAGGGAAGTGAGGGAAGTGAGGGAAGTGAGGGAAGTGAGGGAAGTGAGGGAAGTGAGGGAGTGAGTGAGGGAAGTGAGGGAAGTGAGGGAAGTGAGGGAAGTGAGGGAAGTGAGGGAAGTGAGGGAAGTGAGGGAGTGAGTGAGGGAGTGAGTGAGGGAAGTGAGGGAAGTGAGGGAAGTGAGGGAAGTGAGGGAAGTGAGGGAAGTGAGGGAAGTGAGGGAGTGAGTGAGGGAAGTGAGGGAAGTGAGGGAAGTGAGGGAAGTGAGGGAAGTGAGGGAAGTGAGGGAAGTGAGGGAAGTGAGGGAAGTGAGGGAAGTGAGTGAGGGAAGTGAGGGAAGTGAGTGAGGGAAGTGAGGGAAGTGAGGGAAGTGAGGGAGTGAGTGAGGGAAGTGAGGGAAGTGAGGGAAGTGAGGGAAGTGAGGGAAGTGAGGGAGTGAGTGAGGGAAGTGAGGGAAGTGAGGGAAGTGACTTTGCTATAAAATAAAAAACTAAATAATAATAATAAGTTTGGGAAGGTTTCGCGGGGTTGATATTTATTTTGAGGCAATAATGTTAAAACTAAACGAATTCATAAAAATACAATGAGTGAGGGAAGTGAGGGAAGTGAGGGAAGTGAGGGAAATGAGGGAAGTGAG